>JAQIXU010002127.1:0-13447 GCA_034701245.1 Strigamia transsilvanica | reverse complement strand
CCATTCTTCAAACCCAAACGTATTGACGTGTAACAGTATTTTGTAACACCATCCTGAATTCCTGATGCCCCAATTAACAAACAGCATAAAATTCGACCTTTTCTACACTTTCGTAATTTTCGTCCTTTTTATTCACCGCACCTGTTGAAAAGGAAAATGTGGCCCTGTCACCTGCAGGTCCCACAAAGGGCAGGAAAAAGTTGCACTCGAATCCCGCCTTCGCATCTCCGTTTGGCGTTTGTCCCCAAAGGTTCTGGCATCTACTTCCTTGCGACGCCCCCTTACACGCATTTACAATTTCCTTCCTCGTTTCGTGCATCTCTTTTTTCCTTTAGAGTCACATAAATTTGATTGTTCCAAGTAAACCGTGAAATGAAAGAGAAAGTGAATGGAGAATTGAAAATTTTTTTTCTTTTTTTTTTTAAATTTTATTTAATTTTTTTTTTATAAATAGATTTATGTTTATTGCAACATTTTCCAGCTAATTCAATTGAGCGTTTAAATATTTGTTTAATATATCGGCGCGTCACGAGTTTATTGTTTCCTGAAAAATTTCCTTACATCCTTAATCTTAAATATCAGGATCCGGCTATTAAATGTGCTGTGTTGACGTTGTTTGCCCCAAATTGCAATTCTGTACTTATTTTTACGGCTGTTTGTGATTATGGGTATGTTGGGAATTAAATTTGAAATAGGATTCAGATTGGCGGATGGTGTTCAACACATGTTTGTACAAATTCAATATTGTATTAGGGTTTTTTTTTTCTTGATTTTTTGGTGCAAATTCTACTTTTTTTTGACTTTTTTTTTTACATGCTTTTCAAGGTTTTTTTTTTTCAAGTTTTAACATGTTTTTAAGACTTTTATTTAAAAAAAATTTTATTTTTTATTATTTTTTTAATATACATTTTCAAAGTTATTTCTCATGTTTTATCACGTTATTAACACACTTTAACATCTTTTTTACACGTTTTTCTGGCATTTTTCTCCCATTTCACTCGAATTTTTCCACATTTTTTCCCACATTTTTTCCCACATTTTTTCTCACATTTTTTCCCACATTTTTCCCACATTTTTCCCACATTTTCCTAACGCTTTTCTAACATTTTTCTAACATTTTCCTCACATTTTTTTTTAGACATTTCCTCCAAGTTTGCCAAAAAAAAATTTCATTTTCCACAATATTAGCCAAAACAATTCAAATTTTCACAAATCTTGCCTAAAAAATTCCAATTTTGTCGAAACCCATCAATTACGTCTCAAATATTACCTAAATTTATTTCTAAAAAATCGAGATATTAAACCAACAAAAAATTCATAAATTAGCCCAAATATTTAAAACCGAACTAAAACTTTACTTTCCTTTTACCCTTTCAGGTAAAGCCCTTTGCCTGCTACTTCGGTCCGACTTCACCGAACGATCTCCACGAGCAGGCGACATTTTATACAACATAATACAAATTTTACTCAGAGAAGGTAAATATAAAAAAAAATAAAATAAAAACCACCACAACAAATTTCCAAACTAATAAATCCAATCAATCTAGCGAGCGATAATCATCCCGCATACAACGCGATCCGCATGTACGGATACGAAAACGGTACCGGCCCCGACATCACCTTACCAGAAGGAATGACGAGTTCGTGGCCCGTCATCAATTCAGATTTCCACAACCTCGGCCACGTTATTCATCAACCGAGAGTCCAAGTGTCCCCGAGCACGAGTGGTGTCGAAAGCACAGTTACACTGAGTCCAGCACCGTCCACTGACAGTCATTCGGGCGGCTCGCCGCGGCTACATCGCACGTCACGCACCAACAAACAAAAAACTCACGACCAAAATGGCAGTGTATCGGGTACAAAAATATAGAGAAACAAAAATTAATTTGTCACCATTTTGTATTTAACTTTAATTTCTGCCGTTAGATTATGAAGACAGCGGTACAGACAGCCCGGTACCGTCCATGGTATTAGAAACTGTTCATGCCGAACCGAAAAAACCAATTCCAGTCGCGACCGAACCAACGCCTACACTAGGCGAACCAATTACAAGTAATACGTGACGATATTGTCACTAGGCTTGTTCGCGGTTGCGATGTACCGCAATATTGCAAAATCGCGATATTTGGTGACATTTGGGGCCCGGAACTCGGAAAAGTTCCCAAAACGTGACCGAAATGTCACCAAAGAGCTGAAAAATGACCAAAACGTCACCAAAGATGCAAAAAAATGTTATTTTTCAGCTTTTCAGTCACGTTTTGGGCATTTTTGGGGGTTCGATTTGGGGAAAAAACTCCCAAAACGTAACTGAAATGTCACCAAAGAGCCAAGAAATGACCAAAACGTTGCAGTTTTGCGGTATTTTATGGATAGCACATCGCATTCGCTTTAAAAACCCTAATTATGGCGAAAAATTGACATTATTTTGTGTATTTGATAGACGGGCGACTTCTGTGGGACTTTTTACACCAGTTGTTGAACGACCCGGCTCAGCGCTATAGTTCGTGCATCCGCTGGTTCAATCACGAGAGCGGGATTTTTAAAATTACCGACCCGAACGGTTTGGCTCGACTGTGGGGATTGCAGAAGAACCACCTGAATATGAATTTTGACAAAATGTCACGTGCTCTGAGATATTATTACCGCGTGAATATCTTACGGAAGGTGCAGGGCGAAAGACATTGCTACCAGTACGACTAAAAAAACAAATTAAATATTTATTTTTACATTTTAAAAACAAAAATTCTTTTTATTTCAGGTTTCTAAGGCAGCCGACCGAGTTAAAAAACTGTAAACAGAGGGCGCTTTTGAACAAACTGCGCATGAATGATAAACCTTTGGATATGAGTATCCATAGCAACGGTTTGGGTGGAATCAAAACCGAGGAACAGTAATCGTTTAAATCACAAACTGCACCCGTCCATATTTTTAGGTTCCAGGCTGTAAAGTGAATACAAGGCAGCAAGATCTCTTTATCATTTTTATTTCATCACTTTTTGTTTAGTTCTAAAACAAAATAAATAAATCAAAAAAATGATTTCATTTTTATTTTATTCTTTGATTTCTGATTTGTTTATTTATTTCTGGATTTTTCTATTCGGGACCAAGCAAAAACAGTGAATTTATTTGTACAGTTGTTCTTTTATGTGAATATCTTTTTGTTTACGTCTTTGACGCACTAACACGAACCGTGTCTAAAGATAAATATATGTATACATATTTCTATTTACATTTTTTAAAAATCTTCTTATTTCAGGTTGCAAAAATTATTCCTCTTCATTTGTGTAAAATATTTTTGTTTTATATTATTTAGACAAATCATGTAAAGCTCATCAAATTATTTTTATTCAATATACATTAAAGAAAAAACGAAAAACAAATCTACATTTCTTTCGTGTCCTTCGCCTGCGTTTTCTTCCCTAAAAAAACAACTTGGTCTGCAAAATATGCAAAATATGCAAAATTAAACAGACGGGGAAAACGCATTTAATTATGTTTACCAGCGAATATCGTCGTCGAAGGATGATAAGCTCCCTCAAAATCTCTCACTTCGTTGTACGTCAGCTTTCCTTGCACGATGCATCTTTGCCTGAATTATACGACGGAATTCAATTATATTACGTAAGTTAATCGTTCACGATTTTCTCTACCCTTTTTCTAAGTAATTGTACACGGTTTCCTGCAAATAGGGTTTAAAGACGGCCACTCTGTGCCAATCGGTAATTTTTTTCGAATCGCCATTTTCGTCAATTTCCATCGAGTTGGTGGCAAGACTGAAAACAGTTGCTTGTTTCGCTCTAGATCCTTGTTTCTCCGGCTTTTTCCCAACTCGTCCCATAAGTGTGACTTTATTTACACCTGCGAATAATGTTTAGACATTTTTCCGATGTTTATAATCGAGAGAATTTACTTTTTTCTATTATAAAAGGGAGAGATCCGACTGTGGGACCCAATTTGTCATCATCAACGTCAGGTGCCAGTGCGTCGGTTACGGGTGAATCGGTGGAGGAGAAACGTGCAATTGGTCTGAGGAAACTGGACGTTATCTGCAATTCGACAATTGTGTTAAAAAGTAAATAGTTTGTCGAGAAAACCGAGAAAAATGATAAAGTATACCCGAAAACTCCGTTGCAAGGCAGCCATGCTTGGATTACGAGTATAGTGTTTTGTTCATAGAGGGCGGACTTTTAATGCCTTCAATGAAATTTGAATTGTGGTGGTATGAAAAATAATATTCCCGAAAGGCTGACAAAAGTGAAATGAAGAAGCACGCACAAGACCAACGATAAAATTTTTTAGAGAAAATCAACAGTGCCAATGGGGGAAGTGACACAACGAGCAAACAATAAGTACCGGTAAGAGATTATTTTATTTTCAAATATTTTTACATTTATTTAAGATATCGATTATTTATTTTCCGCCTTCAAATGTGAAAAGGAAATTCACGCTCGCCTTTATTTACCGAATTGGGGTGGGAGCTGTGCTGGGCTGGGTCTGATACAATTCCAGTACACTTCTGAATACAAATTTCATTTGTTTTCAGTTTTTCAGATTCACAACTGTACTATTGGAATATGGCTTTATCTGCTCAATGCATGTTATTTCCAAGCAAATGTTCAGTAAAACCGGATATAATTATTAACAATCTTTTGGCTGAATTAAAGTAAGGGTCTGGTTAGCTCAATCGTCTAATGCACCTGGTTGGCCACCAGGAGAACCGCGGTTCGATCCCCTCCCCAGGTCTATTTTATTTATGACAAAATCAAAATGGCGCGTGATGAAAACGGTGCTGCCACCAACTAACATGTGGTTCAGTAAGGTGGATGAGTTCTTCCATGACATATCTCGGTGCCAGGGGCCATCTGATGCCATTTATTTTGACAATTTTTACACATTTTTACACATTTTTCCAGTATATCAAATAACTTTATTCAATATACACTTTGTACAGAAAAAAATGAAAAAAATGATGGGACAATTCGTGTTAATCAGCAGTAAAAGCGCTTTGTTCAACTTCAATTCCACTTTCCTTTGGAAAGAAAATCACTTCATCTGTGAAAATCAAATAGAAAAATTAACATTCTAACCGGATTTAATTCAAATCGATGAAAATTACCAGCAAAAACGGTCGTTGTGGTGCGAGTAACTCCGGTTGGGTCTGTCACTTGTCCGTATCCGATCTTTCCTTGCACAAAACATCTCTGGCTTTAAAAATTAACGAACACACAACGATATTAGACAACTAGACTCGTGAAAATTGATTTTGGTGTACCCTTTTCTTAGGAAATTGAACACGTTGTCTCGCAGGTTCGGTTTGAAGACGGAAATTCGATGCCATTCTGTCCTTTGCTTGAAATCGCCACTCTCGTCTTTATACGTCGTGTTAGTCGCCATGGTGAAGATTGTTACTGGGTTTGCTTCGGTGCCTCGACTCTGAGGCCCTGAGCCAACTCGTCCCAAAAGTACGACTTGATTTATACCTAAAAATAAATAAAAGAAATTTTAAAAATCAAAAAATTTAAATTTAAATTTTTATTTATTTTTTAAATTCACATTTCTCTAACGAGGAGGGCGCATTCGTCCACGGTACATGGTCAGTTGCATAAAAACGTCTAATCGGTCCGATAAAACTCGTCGCTTTCTAAGAAAAACAAAAAATCAATACCAAAACTACCGTTAGAACTCCAAACTTACTCGAAAACCAGCACGCCACGCAGCCATTTTGAAATGTTGACTCTTTTTGTCCACAGAGGGCCAACGTACTCGCATTCCTCATCAGACGGCAGCATTTTCGTGGGCAATTTAATCCCATTTGTGTGTATATATATCAGTTTGTGTGTGCAGGTAATCGCAATCTCTTCTCAATTTTCGTGCTTATTAATCAATTTTTATACCATAGGTAAGCCATCTGCCACGCGTACTCACCGACGCCGTAAAATGCGGCGAAAATTGCAAATGGATGTTCCGTTTCTCGTTTTAATCGATTGAAAAGCAGACGACGATCGACGTAAAAATACAAAGAAAAAAAAATGTTAATTCGTGGCCCTTTCGGAATCCTAAAAACAAACTCGCTTGAAAATCGTGTTTAAAATACCTCCGTGCCTAATTGGATGTGTTGTGAATGCCAATTCATCGATCGATAGTGTACGTCATTGATCGATGGGAAGTCAAATCTCGTCATTATTCATCGATTTTTTTAAATTTAAATTTTTCATTTATTTATTTATTATTTCTATAATTTGTTTTTAATTTCTTTTTAAAGTTGAAAATATAATGGCAGATTTAGTTCTGATTCCACAAACGGAATACAAAGCTTTCAGCGAAGAATTGAAATCGGAACTCCCAAAATCGTTGAAGGTTGTTTACACGTTTTTTCCGCCATATTTGTTTATTAAATTGTAAATTTTGTTTATTTAATTTTTATTATTTTTTAAGGTTATAAGTTTGTTGCAACGATATCAAAAGTTCAACGATATTAAATGCTATGCGAGGATGATAGGCACGAAAATGGACTCGAAAATGGTGGTAATTAAGCAAATTGACGAACGATTTCAAAAAGTAATTTTAATTTTATGAATAATTTGTTTTGTTTTTATTTTTATTTAAAAAAAATATATTTTTTTTTATATTTTTAGTTCGATTTGGACCAAGATTTCACAGTTCTTTGCGGTACGTTCGAACTGCTCAACAAAATGATCGAATGCAAATCCGTGATGGATCAAAACAAAGTCATTCTGTTTCGAGACATCACCGACGACGTCATACCGATTTACGCAGCCGCTAGTCGACGGCATGCTGGGAAACTGCACCTGGTAGACACGTCGTTCATCCTTTATCAGCTTCCCGACGACAAGAAACTCGTCAAACGGTAAAAAAAATTTTTTTAAAAAAGTTGAAATTGATTTTTTAATTTTTAGTTTTCCTGCTGAGGTCGAATTGGGTCCAATAACCGAGGAGAGTCACGAGTACATGATGAGAGTTTCTTGGCTGTACCGGGAATTGGTGACGCCGGACGAATTCCATCGCATGATGCTGTCCGATTTGTCCACGGGTCTTTTTATTCCGATTATACGATCTCATGGGTCGCATCAGATGGAACATGCTCGCCATCTTGTGTCGTGGGCCGTGTGCAATTCCGAGGGCAGTGTCGGTTTGGTTAACACACTGGCGGAACACCAACATAAAGGTGATGGTTCGGCTTTGCTGCCGAACGTTTGTTTGATTACCATTTATTTCGCTTTTGTCATACAAACGGGGTTGTTTTTGCCCATAAATATGTGGAAAGTTTTTGCCCCGTCAAATGAATATTTATGCCTAAAAATGGAGGTTTTCGTTTAAAATCACCATTTTATGCATTTAAAATGGGATTTTTGTCATTTTTGCACCTAAAATGGCCTTTTTTGTCATTTTTGCCCTTAAAAATTGAATATTTTTATCATTTTTGCACCTAAAATGGCCTTTTTTGTCATTTTTGCCCTTAAAAATTGAATATTTTTGTCATTTTTGCACCTAAAATGGCCTTTTTTGTCATTTTTGCCCTTAAAAATTGAATATTTTTGTCATTTTTGCACGTAAAATGGCATTTTTTTTGTCATTTTTGCACGTAAAATGGCATTTTTTTGTCATTTTTGCACGTAAAATTGAGTTTTTTTCTGTCATTTTTGCACATAAAATGAGTTTTTTCTGTCATTTTTGCACATAAAATGGCACTTTCTGTCATTTTTGCACATAAAATGGCACTTTTTGTCATTTTTGCACATAAAATGGCACTTTTTGTCATTTTTGCACATATAATGGCACTTTTTGTCATTTTTGCACATAAAATGGCACTTTTTGTCATTTTTGCACATAAAATGGCACTTTTGTCATTTTTGCACATAAAATGGCACTTTTTGTCATTTTTGCACATAAAATTGAATATTTTTGTCATTTTTGCACATAAAATGGCACTTTTTATCTTTTTTGCACTTAAAAGTTGAATATTTTTGTCATTTTTGCACGTAAAATGGCATTTTCTTTGTCATTTTTGCACATAAAATTGAATATTTTTGTCATTTTTGCACATAAAATGGCACTTTTTATCTTTTTTGCACTTAAAAATTGAATATTTTTGTCATTTTTGCACGTAAAATGGCATTTTCTTTGTCATTTTTGCATGTAAAATTGAATTTTTTTGTCATTTTTGCCGTAATTACGACAGATTATTCTATTCCTTTTGTAATCGTTAAAAGTTGTCTGAAATTTGATTTATTTATTTCAGGTTACTCAAAATTAGTCCTGTCCCACCTGTGCAAGCAACTTCTCGACAGCGGTCGAATCCCCACGGCGGACATAGACGAACGGCAAACAGCAAAACAAGAACTATTCGAATCAGTCGGATTCGAAAAAGTCTACACCTACAAATGGGGATACCACGTCCCAAACAGTCCGGTCGAAATCGAAAAATTCACCAAATTCTCAACGCAACTCAAACGTCTCGACGGCCGCGTATTCAAACCACCGCCAACGTCGCCCGTCGACGAACACAAACCGGCCATTCACATCCAGATATGAAATTTTAAAAAAAAATCTCAAAATAATTTTCCCAAAAAAAAAAAAAAATTATAAAAAAAAAAAAAAAAATCATAATAAACAATAATAATTTGAATAATAACAACAATCGTGTCATTTCGTTTTAGCCTCGTTTTCGCACCAATTTATAAATTGCATTTAGTTTCTAGGGCAACCATGAGCTGACGCGAGTTTTTGTGCTGCGGCCATCTTGTGAAAATGATTTGACACCTTATGTGACGATGCGGGCCAAACCAAATGCGAAAAAAGCGCAAAAAAAATCGGGGTACACGCCAAGCACATCTATAGCACGGTACATTAAACCCCTCAGAGTTCTCGGATTCCACGTTCTCGATCAACTGGGCCACGGATCAGAAGGAGTCGTCTTTTTGGTGCTCAATGAAAGGACTGGTAAAAAACTCGCCATCAAAGCTTGCGATCGAAGAAAATGCCCTAAAAATGCAATTGGAGAGTTTTGGTTATGGGCTCACGTCGATCACCCGAATTGTCTCAAAGTAAGCATCAAATTGAACAAACGCCACAGTCCAAGCAGAGGTGTAGTTTCAAATTTTGGGCCCCCGTGCTAAAATATTATTGGGCCCCCTCGTCGATTTTTAGGGGCTCAAAAATTCCAACAAAATATAAACTAAAATAAATTAAATTTTTTTTTTCTTTATATTTTTTTAAGATTTGGGTCCCAAAAAAGGCTGCACAAAGGCCCCCAGACTGTAAATACGCCTTTGGGGTCCCAAAAAAGGCGGCGAGAAGGGCCCCAGACCATAAATACGCCTTTGTGGCCCCAAAATTACCACACAAAAATTTCCAACAAATAATTTTCTAAAATATTTTATTTTTTTTTGGAAATTGAAGGGCCCCCAAAACTAAGGGCCCTCATGCACCGCATGGGCCTGTGGTAAGGTAGCTACGCCCCTGAGTCCAAGCATTTGGAACCGTTTCAAAATTGCCGGCTCGCCCGGCCAAGTTTGGGCGCCAGCTTGTAGTGGCTTTTGCAACTAGTTGCACTTTTGAATTTTTAATTATTTTATTAATCGTTTATTTTTTTAGATTGAAGATAAATATACGTTCAAGAGGATAGTGTACTACGTGATGGCGTACACTCCAAATTTAACCGTACTGGATTGGATCCAAGATGCTTGGTATACGCCGAAAATCATGACGGAAGCAAACAAACCGAACGAGGAAATGCTGAAGAAATGGTGTCGACAAATTCTGTCTGGTGTCCAGTATCTGCATTGTAAAAATTTCTATCACTTGGATATCAAGCCGGATAACGTGTTTCTTGACGAGTAAGACTTATCGAGCTTAGCAAACCGTAAAATATTGCTTAATCCCGGGAGGATTAAAATATCTGCGTCGTCCATGACGACGCGGTTTATTTTTCAAATAAAAATAGAAATAAAAATCAATTTGTGCAATTTACGAATACACAAAGAAAAAATTTAAATTTTCACAGGCATTGGAACGTGAAAATCGGTGACTTTGGTTTTATGCGGACAGGTGACGACTTGAGTGAGCCACTATTGTTGGGATGTCCAGCATACATGCCACCGGAAGGCCTCAGGTCGCCATTAAGCATGAAAATAAACCTAGCCAAAGTCGATTTGTGGAGCACTGGAGTCACCATACTTGAAATGCTCACTGGAAAATTACTATCGGGGAAAAATTTCAGAATCTGCGCGCAAAGACGAGCAAGTTTGCTGCAAAATCTACGCGAAAACCATCCGAAGTACGAAACTTAGGCTTAGTGATTCCAGTAGAGTTGTGTTGCCACAAGTCTACTGGAATCGGTTTAATTGTAGATTTGATGTGATTAATGTATTTGCAGGGCGCTCAAAATGCAAACCCTTTATCCTGGTGGACACGAGCTGATTGTACATCTGATTAAGTGGGATTCATTGGCTCGTGTTTCCGCTACCGAAGCGTTACAGCACCCGTGGCTACGGTTAAAGAGCGGAGATTCACACATGCTAGCCGACAAGATAGCTTCATCAGGATCAACGTGTAGCATATTAAAGTCGTTAGTCAGTGCTGCCACAAGCAGTTGAGTATCCCTAATCACAATCGGGGCTCGAAATTGAAAATAACTTGACGAATTTGCGGCCCCAGCATGAAATAACGGTGTCTTCGGTGCCCCATTGGTCGGTGCACCGTCGCCACCTCCGCCCCACTCTTTCTGCGGTGCTGTGTTCCGGTGCATTTCGAGCCCTGAATGCGCGCGCAATGGTTAATCGGGCACTGAATAAATGTAGATTAGATGACCGTTTGTGCCGTTTGTACAGAATTTGGGCCAATGTCAATGTCAGGGAAATTGCCAGCGGTGTTACCGGTACCTTTAAGAGGTCCTCCGTTGAAACTCTTAAATAACGCGCCAGCAAAGGTTAAAAATGAAAGACTCCGAAACAAACTGACGAGAAAGAAGTTGGACAAGAACAGAGTCGTCAAAGAGAATTCAGCTCCAGTGCAGACGAAAAGTCAGTTTAATCAAATTCGAAAGCGGAAATTGGGAGATGACGACGAACCAAGTGAAAAAAAAATAAGCAATAATAATAGTTATTTTTGTTTATTTAATTATTTATTTATTTTTGTAGTTGAGCTCTGTGCAAAGAAAAAATTCAAGCCAAACAACTACAAGACTGGATCGAATCCATGACCGCATCGCTATAAAATTTAATAGAAAATGTATACAAAAAAAGTGGAACTGTTTTAAATACGGAAAAAAAAAATATGAAATAAAAGTGTGTACTAATTTATTAAACTCACTTTAATCTGCATAAACTACACCTAAAAAAATGAGTAAAGTGGTGCATTATTACATCATTTGCGCCCGTGATTTAGGTCATTGTCGACGGGACCAACAGTCAGTAATGGGGATGCCATCCCCATTACTTGAAGAAATCTAGGAATAATATTTTTCAAATTTCGTAAACACTTTTATTAGAAAATTTCAAGTACGCATTCATCAAGTACGCAGCATGGCTGCAGCTCGTCGAGTATTCTGTAAGCGAAATCGGCCATATTTGCCGCCATTTTGAAATTTCATTTATTTCTTTCTAGCGGACGGGAAACTGACCAGTCGCGACCGAAGGCTGATTCGCGTCGAATCTGCAGCAGCCACTGTCGGCCTTCGACATGTGATATTCCGTAAAATTAGTGCATCTCAGTCTACGGAAAAGAATGGCAATTACGGATCCGTACACGTGACTCCATCTTGCGGCGATCGGGAGCAACTTGACATAGCCGTGCGCCATTTTCCGTCCGCTTTGAGCCAACAAATGAGAATTCTGAATGAAGAATATTTGGGTCTTCAAGAAGAGCTGGAACTCCACCAACAAGAACTTCAAAGCGTCAAGGACCATCTGGACGATCTGGAGCGAATGGTTTCTTCTTATTATAATCTAATTGAATTGAATATTGAATTCATTTTTTTTTATTTCTTTGTTATTCTGTGCGCAGAGAGCGGCACTTTTACAAAGATTGGATTTCTTGCAGTCATTTATTCATACTCGAAAATCGGTATAATTGAAAACTCAATTTTCCAATACCAGATTACCCCATCAAATTAATCCTTTCTCTCTTTTTTTTTTAAAAAAAAAAAAAAAAACCAAAACCAGGAGGAACAAAATCTTACTACTGAACCTACTTCCGGCACCGGTAAGACTGAAAAATTCGACCAATTTGAAAAATATTAATTTTTCTCTTTTTTTTGCAGACTATTTCAAACGGTTTGTGAGCAACAGCCGAGTAATAAATTTTTTCCGCAATTTTATCGTACGTGATAAGTGATCCATTCGTGATAAAGTAATTTTTAATTCTTATTTTTGCTCAATACGATTAAAAAAGCACGCGAGTTTTTCTGAAAATTTGCACCGTTTCACTCTTTTTACGTCTCCGATGAGGCAGAAAAAGCTGAAAAATCGAGCTGAACTCGCCAGACGTTTACGCTATTTGATCGTTGCCCGCCGAGTTAAGTTCGGTGCTAATGCGATGTCGTAAGCAGCTCCATGTTGCGTCCGCTCGTTGGCGTTTAATGTGGAGAATAATTGCGTTCAAGTGGCGCGATGGCGGCGCCTCCACGTGTTGATGATATTCCATTAATGTAGTGGTGCCGTGTTTTCCCATTTCATTATCATAAACAACAGAACGAAACCGAAACTCGCTCGCCTTGCCCTTGCTCGTGATTGGACAATTTCCCTTTCTTTCTCGCCGAGTGGAAACAACGGAATCGGTGGGGGGGAAACGAGTGAAAGAGAGAGGAATAGCCATTTTAGAAAATGTGTCGACTTGTTAGCACGTTAGGCGCACGTGATGACGTCATTTGGAATTCATTCGCACCTGAGTATGTGGCAATGGCGCCAGATGGCGGCCAAACTGACCATCATTAGCAAAACAAATGAACACATTTTTGTAAATGGAGGAAAGATTTTTGTTGTGGGGGTTCGGGAGGAAAGGGGAAGCGGGGGAAAGGGGTGGTATGAGAATCAGGACTTCTTGGCCAATGAATTTGAGGGTGGAGTGGAAGGGGGATGGGTGCCACCGAGCGACTGACGCCGAAGATAATCAAGGAACGTGGGTCTGCAGCTGACGGCCCATTAGTCGCGAACGCGGACGGCGTTCGTGGTGCTGTCACATGCACGCCCCCGCGCACAGAAAAAAAAGTAATAAAATAAAATATAAAAAAAAAATATAAAAAATAAAAAAAAAAAACATAAAAAAGGGGAAAAAATAATAGTTAGGCTTAAATATGTATGGGATTAGCGGATTTTAATTATGTGTTTTTGATATTTTTTAACAGTTGTTAATTTTGGAAGTGAAAATTCAAAAATGTTTTATAAAATTTTTCTGGAATTTGGTTAACGAATTTTTTATTTATTTTTGA
>JAQIXU010002126.1:0-13455 GCA_034701245.1 Strigamia transsilvanica | reverse complement strand
TTGACAATTCAGACCAAAATTTGACAATTCAGACCAAAAATTGACAATTCAGACCAAAAATTGACAATTCAGACCAAAAATTGACAATTGAGACCAATGTAACGTCGCAATGACGATTATTGACCTATAAAAGTTTAATTTTACGCTAAAAAGATTTTAGTAAAAACGTTGAAACCTCTTGCAGGGCGGAACCGGAAGTGGGGGCCCGGTGCCCCGCACCAAAGGGCTCCAGTTCGATCGTAGTGGTCAACATGCATGGTTGCAAGATCATGGATCGGGTCACTGAAAGGTGACGCAAACACTGCGAAACACTTCTGGGACGCTCCCCTAGACACAAAACATACATAACGGCCAAACCCAATATTTGAAATGCGTTCTAGTTGATTATTTTCCCAATAGTGAGTGTGTTTAGCATCCTCTGACGTCTCTGCTGTAGTAACAGATGAAATAATAAAAAGAGTGTTCACCGTTTTTGGATGTGAGCAAGTCGGACAAAGAAATTTCCATGTGTCTCGGGTCATTTAGTTTGAATCAGCTGTTTATTGTACGCGAACAACACGAATACAACAATCTTAACACACAGGTGTTAACTGCTGCAGGACAGTTTTGAGTGCCCATGTGATGCATTTATTGCCTCTATGGCCATGCTACAGTTAGGTTTGCTCTCTGGTCAATCGGTGTAAGTGAAAATATTAAGAAACTACGTCATGGGGTAGGCGACGATGCTCTCAACGATCCGCTGTCTTGACTCTTGACAGAGGAAACACGTACGATGCTGACAGAATGCTGAGGTTGTGCCATAATAACTCGCGGTTTATTGCAGCTTTTTGAAGTGCCCTGGGACAAAGGGCATGGGCAACAGGAAGTGCTGAACCTTGGTTTAGAAGTCGTAACTTGACCAGCATGGTGGACAGTTGTATACACCCGCCATTCAGAGCTCTCTTGGCCATAGTGAATTAATCTCACTGGCCATGCGGTCAATGGCCAAGTTGTCAGTGGGTATACTTGGGAAGGATTGTGCAAGGCACAATCCATGTATTTGGAAATGAACTCTAAGAGCTAGGCAACTTGCAATAAAGCCATTAACCCTTTAAAACAGTGCATCTTAGTTTGTTTTCTATCGTGTGTATTGCATCCAGCGCCACATGCTCCTCCCCTGTCCATGTGGCAGCTCCATCCCAGTAAGCGCGGTTGCCAACACCTGAAGTGGTCAAACAAGCCCAAGGGCAAGGCAGTTCCGGTTGGGCTACAGCAATGTGGCTCAAGCATGGAAAATACTTCTGGGATACTTCCCCTAGACAATCATTTAATAAATACAAAACAGCTTGCTGATTGTTTTTCTCATAGTGAGGTCCAACCAGCTTCCCCATGCCTGCTAGTGTCCAGTCGCCAGTTCCCACCAAAATTGAAGTTATATTTTCTTGGTCTAACTCAGGATATTTACATCAACCTTGACAAAGTTATGCATTGGCAAATGTTTATCTTGTGTGTGCACAGATGTTGCGATTTCAAATTTTCTGGGCTAATAAAAGAAATTTTACCAATGTTGCAAGCACATCAATAAAAATTGATAATGAAAAACCGTATATATACATGTGAATGCCAGAACTGAATCCACTTTGTTCTTCGTCCAAAGGTTACCACAAAATGCACGCTTCAATTTTGCTGTTGCCGTTGTTGGTGGCTGTTGCAGCTGCAATCGTTTGCCCACGTGACTATTGCAAAAACGTCCACTGCTCCAAAATCGAATCTTGCGAAAATGGGTTTGTGAGATCTAAGGGCAGCTTTTGTGGATGTTGCGATGTCTGCGTTCGCAACCTTGGTAAGTGACACACTGGGCAAAAATTTTGATTCTAGTGAGAAAAGAATTGTAATGCTTAATTTTGGTATGTTGATTAGCTGAAGGTGAAAATTGTCACCAGCAATTTCAAGGTGTGCCATTCCTAAGCATGTGTGACATCGGGCTCTACTGTGACGAGAAGACTCACACTTGTGTGGGAGTAAGTATGGTTTTTGATAACCACAACAATAATTGCATCAATTTATTTTTTCCAGTTTGATACACTCTTTCCAAAAAACTGAAGTCTGGCAAAACCTATGAAAATACTAATTAATTAGAGTTAATGTTATTGAAATAAAGTATTGCTTTTGAAAATGCTGTACAATAGGTTGATTGTCCTTACCACAACACGTATCATCTCTCATGGTCAAGTCACAAGACACACCAGAAGTCTTCTGCAAAAGAACCAAATAACCTCAAAATTAAAAAATTCAAAAAAAATTCAAAAAAGACATTATTATTTTCAATAATCCATCTTAATCCCCATTGTTTAAATTCGACCTCGAGCAGTACCATAGCAACCAACGGTTGTTTCATAAGTTTTATATTTAAAAAAAAACCTCTCAAAAAAACAACCAACCAAACAAAATCAAGAAATAACCTTTCATCAAAAAAAAAAATCCAATTGGGTTTTTGAGGGGCCAACAGCAAACAAGTTGGAGCCGAAATTCCATTGAGAAATCAGATCAACAAAATTTCTTTGTTCTTGGATTTCTAATCCTTCATGGCTGCCCGGAATGGCAGAACCCATCCCGTGGGTTGTTTTCGGCAACATGAAGAAAGAGAATAATGTTATGCAACGCCAGTGACATAATTATGACAACAAATCCTCTATCAGAACCACTTCTGCCGAATGTCACATCGAAACTCATTCTCTCCAAGGTCCCACCACGAGTCATCAAGCCCAAAGAACTCAGTGTGCACAGCGAAACATGTTCGGATGACGACGACGATGACGAAGGGTTCTCTTCGGAAGATTCAAGCAAAAGTGCAATACTTACTCGATTCCTTAACCGATTAATGGAACCAGACCAACCGTTGAATTACAGTAAATCTTTGCCGTCGCTTATACCCAATCAGGTTCTTACAAATTAAAAATTAAATACACACACTGGGAGAAATAATAGGTGTAAATAAAGGTGTAAATAAGCCATTTTAACACCTAAAAAGGTGTGAAGTAAAATGGTGTTCCTTTTCAGAGGCATAGCTACAAATTTTGGGCCCCCATGCAAAAATATTATTGGGCCCCCCCCCTCTTCGATTTTTAGGGGCCCAAAAATTCCAACAAAATATAAAATAAAATAAATTAAATTTTTTTTCTTTATATTTTTTAAGATTTGGGTCCCAAAAAAGGCTGCGCAAAGGGCCCCAGACTGTAAATACACCTTTGGGGTCCCAAAAAAGGCCGCGAGAAGGGCCCCATACCATAAATACGCATTTGTGGCCCCAAAATTACCACACAAAAATTTCCCAAAAAATAATTTTCGAAAATATATATTTTTTTTTTGGAAATTGAAGGGCCCCCAAAACTAAGGGCCCATGCACCGCATGGGCCTGCGATATGGTAGCTCTTCCTGTTCCTTTTAGAACACACCTTTTGCACTAGTGTGTATATTTAGAATGTTTTAGAAAAATGATTTTTATGTTTTATTTTGAATTCTTTAAGGTTGATAACGTTAGATTTCGATCAGAAGCGCTGGTTACTGAAGGATGGATATTGGAAAGATGCATTGAGGGAACACCTGGAAGAAAATACAATGTATCTGGTAAATATTTAGCTGAAATGATATGAAAATTTGTGTATTCATATATCTTTTGTGGTATTTCAGGCTTAATTGTTGACAGTGATACCATTTTGGTATTTATAAATTTATTTTTTGTTTTTTTGTTGAAATTTTTGGATATTTTTGGAGTTTTTGAAAATTTCTAGGCAACTCAAATGAAGAGCGGCCGATTTGGTTTCGCTGGTGGTGACTACTTTCACGACCGTGAACTGGACATGGATGACTGCGACGACAGTGCGAGTCAAGACCGTCCCAATGAAAAACGCCCATGTCTTTACTTTTATATGATAGTATGCATTCTGCTCGTCCATCTGTCGTGGTGTGTTTACCGTTATTTCACTAGATGTGTTCGTCTATGAAAAATATGGTTTTTTAAAAGAAAAAAAAAATAGAAAGAAAGAAAAAAAATTCTTGCAGATTGTGAGGAAATTTCAAAAGTAATTCCGAGTTAAAAATTACGTTCTTTATTGTATTATTATTTTATTACGTCATTCTTTTTACTTTTTTTTTTAAAAAAAAAAGAACAAAATCTATTTTTTTGGGCCTGAAATTGTCTAAATTTACTGCTCTATGGGACACATGGGTTTTTTTTGAAGAATTAATTAAGTGAGAGAGAAGGAACAAAAAATGTAATGTAAAACAGGAAAAACAAAGAATTCATTAATAAAAATAGTACAATTTAAAAAAAAAAAATTTTTTTGCTTTGGTCACATTGGGGATTCGATCCTGATCGCCATCATGAAGTCCCCAAACAGACGATTTTCCAAATTTAAAAAATCAAGCAATTCTAATGAGAATCTATTGAATCTATTTCTTAAAAAAACAAACAAAAAATATAAAAATAGTGAGTTTGCGCCAATTCTTTGTTATAATTTTATAATTATGAGTCACTGAATTTAACAGAACAAATCTCCAGTATTTCAACTACCGGAAGAATGAATCCTGTTACATTTTTCAACAAATTTTAAGTAAAATTTAAATCAAACTCAAATTGTTTTACTTTAAATTAAATTGTGAGATCAATTAAACTAATGATAGGAACAAAATGGTTCCCATTTGGTCCCCTGAGTGGCAGGATTTCCCATGCACTAGTTAGAGTGGTAAAATGTACGGGCGCCATGTCTGTATGACGTCATGGATAAAAAGATAAAGATTGAAATTTATTTATTTTATTTAGTTCTTAATTAATAACAAATTATTGCCACAAGCAATGTTTTAACAACAAATAAAAATCCTACGCAACGTAAATCAAGACACCGCTAGTAAAATCCGCCTCATCTCTGCGGAGGTAATTATTCTCGATTAGCCATTCCACTTGTTGTTTGATCATCCGGTTTGTGGGCAGAAACATGTTTTTCAAAATCCCGATTAATTCGCTCTGTAGTTGAGAAGTTGCGACCCTTTTCTTAGCTTTTGCAATACGAACGATCGCTTCTTGTAGACGCAATTCCCTGAGCATGGCAATGGCTTCATTATCCACCTGCACACTCTTCTCCGACGAAAGTTGCAATCTCCCAATAACGTTGATCTTGCCTCGTTTCTGGACTTTGCCGTTCCGAAACAAAGCAAACTCGTCGTTTATCCAATACTGCGTCTCGTTCGTGAACCCCGATGGCGATTTAACCTCCGGGTGGCACTTGACGATATTTCGCTTTGCCATCGGCATCGACACCAACGACCAGATCGTGTTCCTCAGCTCCGCATCGGGCAGTTCGGTCGCCAACTTCAAATTCTCAAAGGAAATTCGTTCGTCCGGGCGCTCGTTCCAAGCGAACAGCACGGCCATTTGGAAGGTCGTCACGTCCAGATCAAACTTTCCCATGCTATTCGCGAATGTCACCGTGGCAGTCGACATTTGATGATGCCAAATAAGTTTCCGTCCACTATGTTGACTTCGGTAAAAATTTTCCATCTCGCCAATATAATCTTCCAACTCTACGGGCAAAGAAACGGGAATCTTGTCACTGCTACTTCGACCCCAAGCGGCGGAATTGAGGATTTTAATATTAATCGAATCTTTAGCACCGCGATGCTGTTCTTTGTACAATTGATTCAAATCCTTGCTGACCGTAAGGTCTTGGAACATTTGCCCGACTTTGTTCAAGTATTCGGCCGGCATTCCCATAACTCTCAACCACTCGACCATGTTCTCTTCCATCTGGCTGTCCGCCGAAGTTTCCAGAATCAGACGTCTCGTCAAATGCGACTTGAAGTACATCATGAAGACGTCTTTGTTCTCAACATATTTCAGCAACAAAACCACGCCGTTCAACCTGCTTTCGATGATCTCCGAAGCTAGTTTCTTACTCAAATTCGTCTTCCGCAACAGCATGTCGCAGTAGTTGGCCAACAACTCGGGACACTTGGACTCCGCCTGACTTTTCATCCTGGCCGTCGCAAGTTCCAACTTAAACAGCGAAGTGTCGTTGATGATCTTTTTGAATGCTTTGTCTCTCCTCGTGAGAAACTGTGGATCATTTCGGAAAGCCTTTTCGACTAATTCGCTCAACCGATTGAAGAGATCGACCAAGTACTGCACGTATTTCTCGGGATCCTGAACGATCGTTGCCGCTGCGGCGACCATGTCCACCAAACCGTCTTTGACAATATACTCCTCGAACTCCCCGAGCATAGATGGAACACGATCGGATTTAAGAGTCAACAAGTAAAACATTCGTTGAAGATTTTCGACTTCATTTCGCTTGATCATCGCTCCGCATTCGGCTAAAATGACTTCCTCAAACGGAAAGACCAAAACTTCGCCGCACGTTTTTATTAAACTTAGACGCGAAATCGGCTCCAAGTATATCTCCGCTCGCTTAACTTCTTCGGTGAGTCGTAGTTCGGCATATTTCATGTGATTCTCAACGCCGTTCACCCTAAGGTATTCCTGCGCTTTAGTTCGATAAAAAGCGCGAATAGCTTCGAGGTAAGCCGGCTCGAAAAACTCTCGATACGCGGATAATTTGTCTCTAGAATCGGTTGATAAATTCGCATACGACTCGCGTATTCCTACTATTAACTGCGGATCACATGTTTGTCCGTTTCTCTCTGCTTGGATTAACTCCATGACGCTTTTGTGGATGTGTTCCTTCTTGTCGGCAAAAATCGACGCATTCCAAGTCTCCAGCATGAGATTGCGAACGTCGTAGAGAATTTCACCTTTGTGTGATTTTTTTTTCAATTTTTCAAACGGTAGTGAATAGTGGTTGCAAAATTTGAAAAATGATCTCCATTCGTCGGTGTATGCTTTTATGAATACTTGCGGTTCGCATTGGGTTGGAATTTTCGCTCGAGGAAGCTCGATGGCCGATAAAATCTGTTGTTTCAATTCGAGGTAGATTTGTTCTTTTCTGTGTTCGTCCCGAGAAGTAACGGAATACACGGTATTGAATAAAACGCGCCATTCGGTGATTGTAACTGGTTCTCGTCGCAAAAGTTTTAGACTTGTTCGGAGAATAGATTGAATGTCTGCTTCTAATTGGGCTGCGGTTGGTGTTGGTGCTAACATTGTCAAGCAATGAAAACAAGTTGTGCACGATCTGCAAGTGTAAGGATTGATAAGCGGAAGTGTAAAATCTACGAATTGTATACCGTGAATCGAGTGGAAACGTTGCTAGTGCGATGATTAGAAATCTGAATGTTCGCTGTACGTTGAAAAAGCAATGTTTGCTACTCTGCAGTGCGCGCACAACGCCATCTTGAAATATTTATTGGAACCTTGAATTTTATTTTTGAAAATTATTCCGGATTTTGTTTTCAAAAATTATTTCGAGATTTTAGTTTTGAAAATAATTTAGGATTTTATTTTTGAATATCATTTTGAGTTGTTTTTCTCTTTTATAAATTTGCATAAATTACATTTTTCTTAATTTTTTTAATGTCAAATTCTGACACATGGTTGCACTTTGATCGATTACAAACTTCCGTTATTTTCTGTTTGAACTCAGCCGAACTTTTGTAGCAAACTCGGATTCCGCCAATTCCCGAAAAGAAGAAAAGCTTTCCTGCTTTGCAAGCGAATTAAATTTCATTTTTGCAAATTATTTAGGATTCGCGATAGAATGTGGTCGTTCATGCCGACACGGCCAAGAGGAATGAAATAAAATAAAATAAAATAAAATTAAAAATTTTAATTATTTCATTTAATTATTTTGTCACAATTGTAAAATCGTTTGAAGAATAAGCAATTTTGACATCAAATTCCTGCATTTACAAGTAATTTCATTTGATGAATAAACCAAATCTTCCCAAAAAATATTATCTTGTGGTTTACTTAAAAACACATGTATGGTTTACACATGTTGGGGCTTGAATCTAATTCCTAGAAAAATAATCACGCACAAAAAATCAAACTTCTTATATTCTACCAAATTAAAAATAAAAGTACATGCGACTGTTCATTACTTAAATAGAAAGAAAGAAAAGACGAGAAAAAAATTATTGCAGATTGTGAGGAAATTTCAAAAGTGAAGAAGATTTTCCAAATTTTTAAAAATCAAGCAATTCTAATGAGAATCTATTGAATCTATTTCTCAAAAAAACCAAAAAATTGACCAGAAAATATAAAATTGGTTAAAAATATAAAGATTGCAAAATTTATTTATTTTATTTAGTTCTTAATTAATAACAAATGTTTTAACAACAAATAAAAATCCTACGCAACGTAAATCAAAATCCCGTTAGTAAAATCCGCCTCGTCTCTGCGGAGGTAATTATTCTCGATTAGCCATTCCACTTGTTGTTTGATCATCCGGTTTGTGGGCAGAAACATGTTTTTCAAAATCCTGATTAATTCGCTCTGTAGTTGAGAAGTCGTGACCGTTTTCCTAGCTTTCGCAATACGAACGATCGCTTCTTGTAGACGCAATTCCCTGAGCCTGGCAATGGCTTCGTTATCCCCTCGCTTACTCTTCTCCATCGAAAGTTGCAATCTCCCAATAAGGTTGATCTTGCCTCGTTTCTGGACTTTCCCGTTCCGAAACAAAGCAAACTCGTCGTTTACCCAATACTGCGTCTCATTCGTGAACTCCAATGGCGATTTAACCTCCGGGTGGCACTTGACGATATTCCGCTTTGCCATTGGCATCGACACCAACGACCAGATCGTGTTTCTCAGTTCCCCATCGGGCAGTTCGGTCGCCAACTGCAAATTCTCTAAGGTAATTCGTTCGTCCGGGCGCTCGTTCCAAGCGAACAGCACGGCCATTTGGAAGGTCGTCACGTCCAGATCAAATTTTCCCATGGCATTCGCGAATGTCACCGTGGCAGTCGACATTTGATGATGCCAAATAAGTTTACGGCCACTATGTTGACTCCGGTAAAAGTCTTCCATCTTGCAAATATAATCTTCCAACTCTACGGGCAAAGAAACGGGAATCTTGTCACTGCTACTTCGACCCCAAGCGGCGAAATTGAGAATTTTAATATTAATCGAATCTCTAGCGCCGCAATGCTTTTCTTTGTACAATTGATTCAAATCCCCGCTAACCGTAAGGTCTTGGAACATTTGCCCCACTTTTCTCAAGTATTCGGCCGGCATTCCCACATCTCTCAACCACTCGAGCATGTTTTCCTCCATTTGGCTGTCCGCCGAAGTCTCCAGAATCAAACGTCGCGTCAAATGCGACTTGAAGTAAATCATGAAGACGTCTTTGTTTTCAACATATTTCAGCAACAAAACCACGCCATTCAACCTGCTTTCGATGATCTCCGAGGCTAGTTTCTTACTCAAATTCGTCTTCCGCAACAGCATGTCGCAGTAGTTGGCCAACAACTCTGGACACTTGGACTCCGCCTGACTGTTCATCCTGGCCGTCGCAAGTTCCAACTTAAACAGCGAAGTGTCGTTGATGATCTTCTTGAATGCTTTGTCTCTCCTCGTGAAGAATCGTGGATCGTTTTGGAAAGCCTTTTCGACTAATTCGCTCAACCGAATGAAGAGATCGAGCAAGTGTTGCACGTATCTCTCGGGATCCTGAACGATCGTTGCCCCTGCGGCAACCAAATCCACCAAACCGGCTTTGATAATATGCTCCTCGAACTCCCCGAGCATAGATGGAATACAATCGGGTTCAAGAGTCAACAACTGAAACATTCGTTGAAGATTTTCGACTTCATTTCGCTTGATCATCGCTCCGCATTCGGCTAAAATGACTTCTTTAAAAGAAAACACCAAAACCTCGCCGCACGTTTCTATCAGTATTACACGCGAACTCGGCTCCAAGTATATCTCCGCTCGCTTAACTTCTTCGGTGAGTCGTAGTTGGGCATATTTCATGTAATTCGCAACGCCGTTCATCCTAAGGTATTCCTGCGCATTGGTTCGATAAAACGCTTCAGTAGCGTCGAAGTAAGCCGGCTCAAAAAACTTTCGATACGCGGATAATTTGTCTCTGGAATCAGTTGATAAATTCGCATACGACTCGCGTATTCCTACTATTAACTGCGGATCACATGTTTCGCCGTTTCTCTCTGCTTGGATCAACTCCATGATGCTTTTGTGGATGTGTTCTTTCTTGTCGGCAAAAATCGACGCATTCCAAGTCTCCAGCATGAGATTGCGAACGTCGTAGCGAATTTCACCTTTGTGTGGTTTGTGTTTCAGTTTTTCAAACGGTAGTGGATAGTGGTTGCAAAGTTGGAAAAATGATCTCCATTCGTCGGTGTAGGCTTTTATGAACACTTGCGGTTCGCATTCGGTTGGAATTTTCGCTTGTAAAAGCTCGATGGTTGATAAAATGTGTTGTTGCAACTCGAGGTAGATTTGTTCATTTCTGTGTTCGTCCCATAAAGTAACGAAATAAACGGTCGAAAATAAATTGCGCCATTCGGCGCATGTAACTGGCTCGCGTCGCAAGATTTTTAGACTTGTTCGGTAAATAGATTGGGTGTCGGCTTCTAATTGGGCTGCGGTTGGTCGTACTGGTGCCATTGTCAAACAATGAAAACAAGTTGTGCACGATCTGCAAGTATAATAAGGATTGATAAGCGGAAGTGCAAAATCTACAAATTGTATACCGTGAATCGAGTGGAAACGTTGCTACTTGTAGTGCGATGTTTAGAAATCTGAATGTTCGCTGTACGTTGAAAAAGCAATGTTTGCTACTCTGCAGTGCGCGTACAACGCCATCTTGAAATATTTATTGAAACTTTGAATTTTATTTATGAAAATTATTCCGGATTTTGTTTTTAAAAATTAGTTTGGATTTTGTTTTTGAAAATTATTTAGGATTTTATTTTTGAATATCATTTTGAGTTTTTCTTTACTTTTATAAATTTGCATAAATTACATTTTTCTTAATTTTTAGACGGTCGTGATGTTTTGGAAACGGTAGTAAGTTTATTTATTTCGTCACCAGAGTGCGTTGTCAATCCAAAAACGCGCAAAATTCCACACGATTTCACAAAAAAACGTACCACGTACGTACCGGAAATGAAATACATAAGGAGGGGTCCAGAGACCGACTCCGCCATCACAAATCACAATGCAGAAATCAGGTTTGCTACCCTACAGCAGTCACGGAATTCGAATCTTCCCGGCGTTGGCTGCGCCGCAAAGCCAACCCAAAATGCTGGCAGAAATTCCAGTGGAGACCAGCGTGGAGGTGGAATTGGACGTTCAAACGGCACCTACGTACGAGGTGGTACAGGAGAATATACCGGCATTGCCTTCGATGTTGTCGGCGGTGCCAAAAATTGTTATAAAAATTGCATCTTCGACCAATAAGCGCAAGAAATCAAATAACAAAAACGTCACCAAAAGGCTAAAAAAATAACACAAATTCGGCTTTTTGGTGACATTTTTGTCATTTTTCAGCTCTTTGGTGACGTTTTAGCAACGTCCAGCGTACGCTTTACCTAATCACGCATATACAGAGAAGTTTGCCCACATTACTTTTAATCACCCTCAACATGCCGTACAGGAAATCAGCACCCACTCTCCAAGAACTGTGCTTAAACACTGTAACCACCAATTTTCACGACATCCAAGAACACCGACTGACCAATCAACCTTCCGTATTCATAGAAAACATATACAAACGACTGGCCGACCAATTCAACATCAAAAAACAACGTTTGCCTGCGAATCTCTTCATTCGTCTCAACACCCGATCACTGCATAACCTCCGCGCATTCGATCTGTGCATTACACATCTAGTAGACAAAGTAGGCCAAGTGGGCAAAAGCCTTGCCGCTCCGAAGACGTCTCCATTCTGATCGACACTTTTCCGAATTTACGCGCAATGAGCATTTATCGAGACGAGACTCATCCCGACTTTGATTGGAATATTATGTCGGCTCAGCAGGACAAATTTCGAGCAGTGACCACTCTAAAACTGAAAGAAATGAGGGCTGTCAATGTTCAAGTTATTGATAGTTCTTGTCCAATGTTGGAAGTTTTGCATGTTGGGAGTCCAACTATCACGGACTTGTGCAATCGAAGAGTCTCGACAAGCTGCAACAGTTGACTCTTTGCCGGTGTTCATTGATTACGAGGAGCTCGATCTTCAAGTTGTTAGAAATGGAGAATCCACTGAGAGTGCTTGCAATTATGTTCAACACAGACAGTTAGATTTACACTTCAAGACATATGTTTTGTAATTTTAGTCAAATAAGCTTTAACAACCCATATACTTGAGATCCCGTTTTGGGTTTGGAGGTTTCAGCTGCTTAGATTTTAATTTTAGAATACAACAGTTAGAATTCTGTTTTAGTTGTTGCTTGTGAACTTTATTACAATTTGGACACCACAAGTGTAAATATTCAGCCACCAGAGCACGCTAGCGATCTATATGTGCAACAGCTTCAACGAGAGCCAAATAATAAAAAATTCTTAATATTGATTCTTATTTATCTCCAATAAATGTTCAAAATATTATTTTTGTGGTTTACATAACAAACTGGAACCATTAAATATGGAATTCTATCCTTTACAGAAGGAGGAGTATCAAGTATTCAAATAGATAATGGATTTCATGAAACAATTTTACTCTTCCCAGAAACTGATGTTGGTCAACCTAATCTTATAATAATTTAACTAATTTTTTATCTAAAAAAACACCACTTATGATGATGTCTTAAATATTAAACAATTTACTGCACTCTGGTCACATCTCTCTTCTTTTTTTCGTGAGTATCAACTTAATTCTGTTTAAAAAAAATGACTTTTTTTTGTTTTTTTTACCCTCTGCTTGACACTGTTTATTTTTTTCGCAGAAGAGATATAATTACGTAAATATTTTGCCCGAGGACATCCAGTTGAGTGGCCAGGGAAATCTCCCTTCCCAAAATGCGTCACGTCCTGAAAATGATGAAAAGGTTTCTTCCTTTCATTTACTCTATCTATTTCGTACCGCGTGGGAATCGCTACTCTGTGCCCCATTTTCCAACTTGACATCACTTCCAACTTGATATCATTTTCTGAAGGGTAAGTTAGAACAATTCGCTTTATATATATATAAAAATATAAAAATCAATGCCACATGGCAAATGTTTATATTGAAAGATATACAATTTCAACATTTGATACCACTGATAAAGCAATATCTATTATTAAACAAACTGATTGATGAAATATTGGATATCTTTCTACCTACAAATGCATGCAGCTTTTTTATTTCAATTATTATCTTCATCATGTAACTTGTTGCAGTTTTTAAACACAATATTTGAAGATTCTATAGGAATAGATAGCATTTTGTTGGTAATTTCCTTGTTTATTGTTAGTTTTTGCTGATTTTATTATATTGGCATTGAAATTTTATATATTTTGTGTAATTTATTTGGCATTGTGAACCAAATTGAGGTTATTGTGCTCTCAATGGTTCC
>JAQIXU010002125.1:0-13457 GCA_034701245.1 Strigamia transsilvanica | reverse complement strand
AAATTTGTGAAAATTTGTTCGAAAATTTGTGAAAATTTGGTCGAAAATTTGTCGACCTTAAATCCTTGGGTTCCAACGCTTGCGCCGACAGCCTTTCGAAAATGTACTGCAACGGCGGATGCAGAAAATGAGATTCCTCCTCGAGTGCCGGTCGGCACAAAACCAGCAACTGACTCGGCATTCCCACTTCGCACATCACTTGTTGATTCCGTTCGCTTCTCATCAACGATCGAAGCACCTCCGCCACGTACAGCTGCAGCGTACACGCCATCTGATTGCAGTCCTCGTGCACGATCGACGGCAACAAGTGCAAAATGCCAACCACCACGTCGGGGTACATGATGATCGGGTCCGGGGCCGGCGGGCTAAAATTAAGCGCTTGGATATTGCCGCGCCGTTTCAGTCCGGGGCTTCGGTCCACGTTCACGGATCGGATGTGCTTGAGGGATGGCGAGATGGGAACAAAATTCAAAGTCGTGTCGGGCCGATCGAAAGCGTCCAGAGCCATATCGTACAAAATGCGCATCATCGTCGTCACCATGAACAGTTGGCGCGGGATGTTCGCTTTCTCCTCTTTGCTTTTGTTGCCGATGAAAACGTTGTGGAACGCTTCGTCCTTGACCGGCACGAAGTTCTCGACGAACCGCAGCTCGCTGCTTTGCGAAAAACATCCCAGTAGTCGGATACTGTCAGACAGACTCGTGTAGCAAATCTAAAAGAATTCAAGAAATAAATAAATACCAAAAATTAAAAGACAATTATTTAATTCTTTTTCTTGACCTCTTGAGCAAAATATTTCGCATTTGCTGGTTCAAATCGCATCGCAATCGTCAACGTAGTCAGAACTATACGAAGCAAACTTAGAATTTGTTTCTCCTCAACTAGAACAAACAAACAAACAAACAAAAATGAATTTAAACAAAAATCCAACTTTGCTTTCATATTTTGTCCTTACTCGTGTTCCATGGAGGTCTAGGAGGGGCGGCTAAGCAGCCTTCCATAGAAACCAGCACCGACATGACGTATACAAAACCACCGACTTTACGAAACACCGTGCGCGTTCGATGGCTCTCCCGTAAAACAGTCAGCAACGCCTTTTCGTAGATAAAAATTCAATTGAATTAAAATCAGAAATAAAATGAAAAATCAAAAGCCGAACCTTCAAGATATGAGTTTTGAGTTCGAGCGCCGCCACCGGCGCCGTGTGCATCATGGCGAGAAGCGTGCCCATGTCGTCGTCACCCCCGTTGCACAAAACTAACTGCTGAACTATGTTTAAAGCTTGTTGGCGGCAATCGAGATAAGGAACCATATTGTGCGCGCAGCGAGCGCCGCCACATTCGCGAAACAAATCTAAAAGAAAACAAGAAAAAACAAAATCAATAAATCAACCAAATCAACTAAGCGTGAAATAACTCACCCGCATTGCTCGAATTGCCACCGAGTATAAGCGCAAGAGCGTCCATGACTAGCGAACCGAGGGTGTAGGCCTGACCGTTTTTATTTTCCGATTCGGCCGTATCGTTCTGAGATTCCTTTAATAAAGCGGCGTATCGGTGCAAACACGTGACTATGACCTCGAGTAGGCCCACTTCTCGATAAACATCTTTGAAAATAGCATTGTGTTTGACAAACTTGAGTAGTGTTTGCATGCAAGCGATACTAAACTCCAGCGAACTGAAATCAAATCAAATTGATCAATGTGTTGGCTGCGTAATGCAATTGATATTCGATTTAGTGCCCAAGTGATGAAACAGTTACGATTCAATCCTTACCTCTCTGCTTTGAGTAAAAGACTCAAACTAATAAATTCTTTGCAGGGAATAAATTTTAAATGAAAAACTATAAATTCCAGCAAACCAAAAAACTTCATCTGTAAGAGAAACGAAATAGAAATAGAAATAGAAATGAAAAAGATATGTCGTTTTGCTCGTTTTGCTCGTTTTGCTCACTTGAACATCGGGCGATTTGAGATGAATTTTCTCCGCCAGTTGCGAAAGCGCATACTGCGGCTCGAGGATGAAATAATTGGCGTCTTCCGAGTTATAAATCCCGCTGATGACATCCAGAACCACACTATTCAGGTAAGATGTGTTTGATTTCAAAAAAACAGACTGCAACACTTGGAATGCCTGCACATTACGAACGCTCATTCCTACCGAACAAATCAAATCAAACAAATCACGCGAAATTACGCGCAACCAACTTTAGCTCGCATACCTCGGCCACTCGGGTACGGCAGTTGAAATCCGGGTATCTGAAACAGCGAACCGGTCGTGCTTGCCTGGCTGGGTTTCAACTCGACGAACCCGCACGTGGTGAGCGAAGCGACGAGAAACACCAAGTTCCTGAGCGCCTCCTTCGCCTCTTCGTTCTTGTCCTGCTCCAAGCGGAGAAGAAATTCCGACACGAAAACGTAACCCTGGCACGCGCGGAAATCATCCAGCAAAGTCTGCGCCACCTCCGCAGAGTCTTTGAGAAAACAAAAGATCGTGACGAACATCTCGACTATTTCCAACGGAGACAGTTCTTGCACTCTCTGCATGTTATCAACGCACAAGGCAACGCATCCTTTGTCTGCAAATCAAGTACAATTGTCAATTTATTCGATGTATTCGATGTACTCTATGTATGTACGCACGATGAATGTATGTAATGACTGGTGGACTGAGCCCGTGCCTGGAAAGTGTCATTAGGACCTCGGCAGCACTTTTTCTCCATGCTACGTTGTGAGGGGGGCACCAACTGGTCGTGGCACTAAACAAAAGCGTCAGGTCGTCTTTCCTCGCCAGTTCTTCAGCCGCAGCTGCGTGCGACGTCAAGCGGATCAGCACCTGAAATTAAAAGTAACGACATTATTGCCAGAAAATTCAATAGTTTGTTTTTCAATTCACCTGGACAAATATCTTCTGTAGTAAAATCCTCCTCTCTTCGGCAGTGAATTCGCTTTGCTCGGGTTGATTCTTCACCTCATCCAACTTCGGCAAATCAAAAAACAAATACAAACACTTGACCAATGTCGACGGCAACGACGCCGCAGTCAGCACCTACCGAAACCAAAAACCCTTAACGAACCAAACCAAACCAAAAAAAAAAAAACACTAAAACTCATACTTCGATCAAACTGTCATCTCCAGACGCGAGCAAATTAATCGTAGACAACAGCATCCAACCGTTGCTACTTTCTTCAGTACTTTCGATCTCCAAGAATTTCACGATCCCCAAGCTAGCTGCTTCTACGGAAAACAAATCAATTAACAAAACCAAACTCAAACAAAACGAAACAAAACATTTCAGTTTCATTTTATTACCTGTACTTTGATTCGACGCCCTCCGTCTAATTTCAGACACCATCAACTTGGCTACTTGTTGACAAAACGCCAGCACATCCCCAAACTTGTCAGTAATATCTTTGGCGGGACAACTTCCAAACACCTGGCAAAATACAAAATACAAAATACAAATCACAAATCAATACGATTGATACAAACCAACACCAACATACGTACTCTGCAAAAAAGAGGCAACATGTTGTAGAGATGATCCTCCTGCTCCTTTTGCGTAAAGGGTACTTGAGGATGGGAGTACTCGGAGAAGAGCTTCCTCAAATGCATCAGCCCGAGAGCCGTGTGCTGTGCACTCTGCTGCGGATTTGCCACGGGCATCGGCATCGGCATCGGCATCGGCCTCGGAGGCCCGACCAGCAATTTCCTCATGATATTCATTTTTACGATTCAATTAGAGCAAATTATCGCGTGGGTGGCCGACCGGCCTCGCGTCTAGGCGTTCATCACGCCATTTCGGCGGGGAATGACATTTTTCTTAGCAAAAAAGGGGGAGGAAATCGCGAATCTGCTTTTCCACCCGATCGACATCCATTTGCCCCCATAATGCACCTCTCTCTGCGTGACGCGCGACACTTTTCCCACAATCCTCTTCGACTGGCACCTTTTTTGAAACCGAGGACACCGCAAATTTACGGACCAGTTGGCCACTTTTAGCGCTAACATTTATTTACCTCGTAAAAATACATTTTATATTCCTATATTTCTATATTTCTATATTTCTATATTTCTATATTTGTCTTATGCTAAGCGGACACTCCTTCGACCGTTTTGGTTTTGGCGGGATAGAGTTCCTTGAGATGCGTCGGCATTTTTCTCTTGGCGTCGACGGGTTCCATGATTTCGGTGGATTCGATGGATTCGGTGCATTTGGTGCTGGCAGTCCGCACCTTGTGCTCCAATTTCATGTGATTGATCGGCGCCAAGCCCAGAAAAGCTCTAAAAGCTGCGCGATTAGTTAACCATTTCTTTGATTCGCATTCTGAGTTAGTTGTTTACCGTAAAATGTTTTCGATGCACGCTCTTTGCTTGTAGAAAGCGTTGACGACCGGAGTTCCGCGGGGGACGAGAGGCGCTTTAAACAAGTAGCCGAGCGCGGACAGAATGGAATGCATGGGACGGAACTCTTCATCGCTCCCGTATTGCATGCTGCAATCAAATTGTACAACAACAGAATTAGAGCCGAAACCAACATTTCGTGCTTGCTTTTTCATCCAAAAAGATGCGCTACAAGTGAAACTTCCTAGCCCTTAGAAAAAGTTGATTTTATGCATTGTTTTCAATTGACCAAAAAAATTGACATTTTAGAATGAAAATCGACATTTTATACTAAAAATCAACCTTTTTATCCCAAAATTCGGTGCTTTTAGCCCAGAATTTAATCTTTTTGACCAAAGAAATCGACATTTTAAACTGAAAATCAACGTTGTATACAAAAATCAACGTTTTTCGCCCCAAATTCAAAGTTTTTAGCCCCAAAATCGACTTTTATGGGCCAATAATTGTCGTTGGAACAGAAACTGAATTAGGTGATTTTTCATTTCACCTTTTTTAGCACTCTGAATTCAATTACCGCGCGCGCTGGAACAGATCGGTCAAAATGATCAGATCCAATATGATGGGTGCAGCCAACAAGGAATCTTCGCACGTATTATGAATGACCATGGTGTTGTGGCCGCCGAGCAGAATCTCCGACGTGTACTCGTCCATTGCCCGCTTGCTGTCGCCAACGTACGGCACATACTTAATCACAACCTAAAACCAAAACCCATCAACACTAAACCAAAAACACTCAACACTCAACACTCAACACTTACGCAATGATCCGGCTTCTCGTTCTTCCCGTAAAGAACACGATTCGAGCTCACCGCATCGTCAACGACATTACTCTTCGATATCTTTCAAACAAACCAAATGGACATTCGTCATTCGCACTTGACCAACCGCCAAAACCCCTAAAACTCGATACCTCTTTGGAGCGAAACTGTTGCGGAGCGGACAAATTGAGTCCGTCGTTGTTGCCCAAATGATTGTAACTCACGATGGACTTGGGCTTCAATCCCGCGCTCACCAAGAAATCCACCAACACCGACTTCACCTTCGTCTGGCCCGACTTGAAATCGTCTCCCCCGACAAACACGCCCTTCTGCTCCGCCAACTCCACCACCCCCGGCACGAACGTGTTCTGCGGCGCCCCGTTCAAATAAGCGCACTGAAACACAAAAACACATTAACTCGCCGAACCGAACCGAACCTTAGACCGGTGTTTCGTTTCTCACCCCTTCGAGGATGCTGGCCACGGCGAAGAGCGTCGAGGGCGACACCTCGGCGTGGTCGTTGCGTATGGCGTTCAGCAGGGCGTCGCTGGTGTCGTTGAGGCCGGTTTCGACGCGGCTGAATCGCTCAGTGTTGGCCGTCCAGACGACAATCACTTTGTCGGTCCGGCTGCGCTGCTGGAATTCGCGGATGTCTTTGCGGATGGTCTCCATCTGCTCGTGCTTGGTGCCGCCGATCGTGTTGTCGGCGCGGCTGGTTTGGTTCGCGGCCACGAAGTCCGCGTTGAAGATCGAGGGCCGCGGATTCATCTTCTCCATGCGCGGTTTCAGTTGTTTTTGGAGGTTAATGTCGAGCACTTTGGCGCGTTTCATCGCTTCGGCTAAATTCAGCGAGGAAATGTCCCAGCCGTCGAACGTCAGGTCGTTGGGATGGACCGTGGGTAGGAGGTCTCGCAGAGGAACGTGCACGTCTTCGCCGTCCGCCGACGAACCCAGCAGCACGGTCGACGACTGCATCAACGATCCGTAATAATTCGCCTCCTGGAATAAGCAATTTCAAATTCAAAATTCAATTTTTTGTGCTCAAAAATTCAATTTTTTGTGCTCAAAAATCCAATTTTTTTGTGGTAAAAAATGAGATTTCTTAAAAAATTCAACCGGTTCAACAATTACTTGAACTCCATCCTTATTCTCCCAAGATAGAGCCAAAGAATTGGCCAACACAGCAGCAGTCACGGTGCTACCGTTGTTTCCTCCCCAGCCGACCAACATCACCCCAACACGCGGCACCTTCCTCTCGATAACGAAATTCACTTCCATCTGCCGCGGTGTCACCTAAAATCAATCAATCAATCGATAAATGCGTAAATAAATCCAAATTCCCCATTTTTAAATACCCTGTAAACATTTGCTTCTGTCATTTCCACCAAATTCGTCTCGTAATTGAATTTCGATTTGATAAATTCGTCGGTGCAGCTGTGCGAAGGACTAATCACTCGAATTGTCGACATTTTCCGCTGGGATCGGGCGTGCAACGCGGAAAATCGGCAACCGGCTTTCAAATTTCAGAAATTTCTCGAACCGTACGAACATATGATTGCGAGTAAATCGGCAGCCAATCAAAACTCAAATCGCACCTGACGGCAGAATGAAGAATCAATTACTACGAAGGCCGATAGGAACCATCCATATCTCGATTGAAATAGAAAATGTCAAGTATTAAACTTCAAATCTTATTTTATTGATTTATTTTTTATTTCCAGCTTGTTTTTAAATCCCTAAGAAACCAAACGATCTCAAAATTAACTATCACCATGTCGTAATGTTGATTTGTTGTCGTTGCGAGTTTTCTCGGCTATCGTCAAGAGCACAATATAAACACTTTTTATTAACGGTAGTTTATTTACTTCGACTTTCGTTTTTATTTTCATCTTTTCATTTTTTTATTTTCGTTTTTTTTTTAACAACATTGTATTTTAGACTTTTTTAAAACAATAAATATATGAATAACGTGGAAAATAATTATACATAGAACATGAAATAAAAATAGCAAATTGGCACTTTTCCCCCTTAGTACTTAAATTTGTTAGAAAATATTATCTTGACTTTATTTTAAAATTCGGCGTCCCATCCTGTAATATCATCGGGCGGCAGTGGATCCGTGTCTGGCGGATAATGATCGAAATTGGAAGTGTCTGTGGGGCCGCGAATCTGTAAAAAAAAACAAAAACAAAAAAAAAAACCAGAGCGTCATTAACACGATTTCCAAGAAACGTGCAAATACCTTTGGCGTGATTGGCGGCCTTAGTGTTCGATTGATTAATCCTTCCCAATTAAAACCATCAAACCATCTAAACAAAGCGGTTAAGAACAATTAGCGCACTAGTTGTGTCGTTAGAAAAATGTGGGAGGGGTTGCCAGTACGCTTGGAAAGTGTAAATACAACATCCTCTGTCTTTTGTGTAGTTTGTTGGGTATTTTTAAGTGAATGTTGTGTCCGTAACCATGACAAATCGATTAGTTTAGTGAGCCCTGACTGGCAAGCCCAAAGCGCAACGCACTCACTTGTGTTTCTGTATGTCCTTGACGCCACCTCGCTGATAGCCCAAGCGCTCGGCCGGATTGTCCCTGAAACACAGATGAGTTCATTTTAGCATTCAACTCGCTCGTTGCTCTTGCCTGCATAATCTCTTAACAAGCGCGCCAGCATTGCGAGGGAAGTTGCGTGGAAACTCGATCGCGTCGATGCCCTTCAGTATGATATTGTACGTTTTCATCGGGTCGGATCCGCTAAACGGAGGCCTAACAAACAAACAAACAAACAGTCAGTCAGTCAGTCACCCACAAATCATCAAATATTTCTCATTCTAAAATCTAAAGTTCTAAACGCACGATCCTGTGAGCAGTTCGTAGATGAGCACGCCGAGCGACCAGTAATCGGCGGCCACGTCGTGACCTTTATTCAGTATGATCTCGGGCGCCACGTACTCGGGAGTGCCGCAAAACGTCCACGTTTTGCGCCCGGAAGGGAGTTTCTTGGCGAATCCAAAGTCCACCTGCATTTGGGAAAATGAAAATGAAAATGTGCGATCAATTCAATTTGGTTCGGGCTACCAGTTTCACGTATCCCTTTTCGTCGAGGATAAGGTTTTCCGGTTTCAGGTCACGGTAGATGATGTTGCGCGAGTGCAGATAGTCGAACGCTAAGATGACGCAGGCTGTGTAAAATCTTCCAGTGGGATCGTCGAAATTACCTCTTGCAAATAAATTATTTAATCAATTACGGTCATAAACATCGGATCAGATCGGTTAGGGTTGCCAACAGATTCGGGATCATCTTGTATAATCCCAACTTTCCATGTAAAAACCCAATTTCTCTTGTAAAATGCTAATTTTTTCGTGTAAAATGCTAATTTCTCTTGTAAAATCTGAATTTTTTCCTACAAACACATCCCTTAAGCAAAACCTGGCAACACCAACCATCACCCAAACAGGCCAAACCCACTTGTCCCTCAAAATAGTCCACAATTCTCCACCTAAACATGCTTCAATCATCATATACAAATACTTCTTATCCTTAAACGTCGCGTACAACCTAAAAAGAGCAACGAAAGAAAATAGACCAAATCCGTGCCAGTCTGCCACCAAATTACTTGACGATAAAATCCGAATTCGCTTCCTCCATAATCTTCTTCTCGGACATGATATGCTGCTGCTGCCGGGTTTCTACAATCTGCGCTTTCTTCATCGATTTCAATGCAAAAGAGCGTGTTGGATCAGTGGCTATAACCACCTGAAAATCAGCGTTCATTTAATCATTTATCGCACAATTCGCGCACTTCCCGCACCAATTCCACTCGACCAAATCCACCGACTCCCAAAGTGCAGATGACTCGCAAATCCGACAACTTGAGCTTCGAAAACTCCTGGTTCCGCCTGCAAAATTAACACAAATCTCTCAAATATCGCTGCCAACACCAAACATCGAAACGAAACGAAACTATGAGCGCACACAACATCTAGTTACTTACACAAAACCAGTTCAAAACATTCCTGGTTGGTTGCATTTAACGAGCAAAAAATAATACATTTTAACAGCAAATCCTTCTCTACAGGCTACAGGCGGGAAGGAAGAGGATGAACCGACTCATTTTTGTTTACACATTTGGCTGTCACCCGCTTCCTGCCACGCCACGACAAACCACCCCACCAGAGGCGGATCTACATATGGACTAATAGTGTCAAGTGTCAAGTGCCCACAAGAATTGATTTTCATGTTATTAAAAATGAATTTTAAACCCCGAAAAACCTAGATCCGCCCTTGCACAGCACACTCACTCACTCACTCACTCACTCACTCACTCACTCACTCACTCACTCACTCACTTTTTGTGTACTTCCGCATCGTCTTCGTAGGACTTGGATCTGATTTCATCCAAACCTTTAATCAACGTGTTAAAAGCCCTGCAACGAGCAAAAACCGAAACAAAAGTCAATCCCAAACCGAGCAAAACATTCAAATCCAATCAAATCAAATCAAATCCAATCAAATAAATAATAAATACTCTCTGTCGATGACCAAACACACGACTCCGTCCGGATCATCGGCTATTATGTTGGCGGTTCGCAGATCTTCCCTTGGAAAAAAAAAATCAAAAAAATCAAAAAATCAAAACCAATAGATTTAAGATGAAGTAAATTTGAAAATACCCCTGCAGCGCCCTCTCGCCGAAGAAGTCGCCGCGTTGCAGGGTGCGGATGTACTGCTCTTCGCCGCCGTCGCCTTTTTTCGTCACCTTCACTTGTCCTTTACTGATTATGTAAAATGTATCACCTCGAGCGCCCTGTCTGATAATATATTCGCCTTTTTTGAAATAGTTCTACAGACAATGGTCAAAACAATGGTCAAAACAACCACAATCAGTTGATTCAACTTCACTTTATTCAACAAACCTCATCGAGAACGTCCGAAATTTTGATCAACGTATCATCAGACATGCTCTTGAAAGTAGGTACACTGAAACGAAAAACGAAACGAAAGGATAGATCGCACAAAAGTCCACAAATTCAAATTCCAATTCCAATTCACCTTCGCAGGAACTCGGTATACTCGGCTTGTCTTATTAAACCCGTCCTCATCATTATGGTTTGAAAACATTGGCGCTCGACGGCCCAAAGCCGGCAATCACTCAGTGCTAAGCCCAAATACAAAATATAAAATCATCGAAAACTCAAATTAAAATGTGCGCGCCCGCTTCGTACCCTTTACGGTAGCCGTCCTCGTGCAATTGTAAAGTATAGCGAGTTCCCCAAAAACCTTTCCGGGTCCTATCGTCGTTAAGGTTTTGTTTTCTTTCGAAACTTCCACTTTGCCCTCTGTTAAAACAAAATCAAAAACAAAAACAAAAACAAACAGTTAATTTGCTTCATTTTCATTTTCATTTTCATTTTCATTTTCCAACTCGCCTTCCATTACGTAAACAATGGATCCGACGTCTCCTTCTTTGATGATCAGACTTCCTTGAGCGTGTTCGACCGGAAACATGCAGTCCACGATCTCTCTGATTTGTCCCATTTCCAAATTCTTCATGAAATCGTTCTCCAAAATGGCGTTTCGTATTAATTCACGCACTCTGCAAAATTAATAACAAGTTCATAAATGAATTGAACAAAAATTACATAACACATTAAATATTTTAATTATTAAATATTTTTAATGAATTTTAAAAACCATTTTGAGTCAAAATTGGATTTTTACATGCATTTTTCAATCAAAATTCAAATTTTGAGTCCAAAACTCAATTTTCTAAACAGTTTCTTTTAGTCAAATTCATTTTTTCAGGCATTTCACATGCAAATTCGAAAATAAAATTTCGTTTAAACAAAAAGTATAAATGTGCTCACACAATCGATTTGGGATAGGTCTGAAAGTTCAGCAAATAACATTTTCCAATTTTGGACTCGCGCGCAGGCTCGGCCGAAATGGCAATCCTTTTGGTCCTCGAATGCTCCAACTGCTCCGAGCGGCGCAGCAACTTGTACTGAACCGACGGCTTAATCGCCAGCGACTGCCGGTAGCCGTCCAACTCGTCGTATAATCGACGAATCAGCACGTCCTTGCGCCGCAACTCGTTTTCCAGCAGCACGATCATCTCGTCGCGCTGCTGCAGCTGAATCAATCGATCCTGCAGAGCCCTTTGCAGCTCCCGCAAAGTCCCCATCTTGCGGCCGCGAGCGAAGACGAGGAACGGGTCGCGCGAAAACCCGGAATCCCAATTTCCCATTCAAAAGTCAAAACTTACAACTACAAACCCGAAAGAAATACAACTCCCGACAAAATAAATCAAAGAAAAAACCCGAAAAAATGATACAATCCTAGCAAATAGCTAAAATGCGTACAGATCGAAAAAAAAATTTCGCATCTCCGGAAGGAACTGTAGGAAATCTTGAAATTTTTGTCACATTTTTTGCTATCTTTTAGGATTTCGGTGCATGATGAAATTTTTTAATTTTCCGAATTTTTCTTTTCAATTATCGACATTTTTTCAATTTTCCGGATTTTTTTTTCTTTCAATTTTCCGGATTTTTTTTTCTTTCAATTTTCCGGATTTTTTTTTTTCAATTTTCCGACATTTTTTTAATTTTCCGAATTTTTATTTCAATTTCCCAACTTTTTTCAATTTTCCGACATTTTTCAATTTTCCGACATTTTTTCAATTTTCCGAATTTTTATTTCAATTTTCCGACATTTTTTCTTTTTTCCGGATTTTTTTGTTTTCAATTTTCCGAACCTCTAAATTTGTAAAAAAAAAATTGTAAAAGATTTTCCTTTCTGTTTCTGTTTGTTTATTTTCTTTATTTTTTCAAAATAAAAAAAAGCCATACTTGTCTGATTTTGGATAAGTCGGAAACTGCCTCTGCCGAATCTCCGCCAACGAACCGAGCGTCTGCGGCTCGGCCGAGATGCCGACTCCCCGCTGCTTGCGCCCGGCCGCCGACACCGTAGCGGCCGCCGACGAGCCGCCCGGCGAGCTGAATCCAAACGGCACGACCGACAGGAACTTATCCAGCTGGCTCCTCAGCTGCTCCACCTCGTCGTCGCGGTCGCGCAGTTGCTTCTCCAGCTGCTTGATGGTCGTGTCCTGCTTCAGCACCTGTCGCTTCAGGTCGTCGCTGCTCATCTTGACACTCGCGCTTGCGCTTACGGTTCCGGTTCGCTCAGGACGACAACAAAACGACAATCTCATCTAACATCGTTCACTTGCTCGATCCTTTTTTTATTCAGTCTTCGCTCCTCGCTTCATCTCCGCGCGGCGACACGCTCGCTCCGGCCATTTCGCGACTCGCAACTCGTTTTCCCGCCGCTTTCACTCTCGCTTTTTTTCTCTCTCTCTCTCTCTCGTTTGCTATTTTGCTCGTGTTCCAGTCTGTTGAGTTTCTTACATTTCTCCGTCGATGTTGCACGAAATTCGCTGCAAAGGAACAGGAAGTTGTTGCTATTTCAGCGCCTCTTCAGGCAGAGTCCATAGAATGGCCATGGAATGGCATTGTAAAACTCCGAGTTAATGAATTGCTCAACAGGTCGCGCATCGTCGAATCGCGCAAATTGACATGTTTATCTTTGACGCGGACAAATCAAATAAATCAAATAAACACAATTTTTCAGCGAACAAACTGCACATTTAAGCCAATATTTTATATTTTATATTTCGAGCTTAAAAATTGCGGAATAAAACATAAAAATCACAAATTAGAAGCTAGAAGTAGCATTTTGAACATATAAATTCATTTTTTTTAACTTAAGCTTAACTGAAAGCCAACAAATTAACCTAAAATTCATCATTTTCAAATTTGAATTTAACTAGATTAAAATTCAAAATTCCCTGACACCGACAAGTGAGTTGCAGCCGGCGCTGTGGAAACAACTGGTGGCAACAACTGTTACTAACTAATAACAGCGTAGCAAGTCATGCGTTCTGTTTCCATCTCGCCTCGCACGTCGTTTTCGTTCAGATTCATGCATTTTAGCTTCGATATTTTCATAATTTCGGTACGTTTTTTCGATGCTATTTTTATTCGTGACTTTTTTGAGTCGATGGTTTTATTTTGGCTAAGAACAGTCGCGTGTCTCTGTCCGTTGTTCGATTCATGTTCGGTTCAGTACATGAGTGTAGCATTCACCAATTTGATTCGAATTGATCTTACTATAGGTTAAAAAATGTTTTTAGAAGATTTCTCCATGCACTGCCCCATTGGGCATTGACAGGGCCGCCGAGAGGACTTTTGGGGCCCGGGGATATACTTCTTGTGGGGGCCCCTGCCAAGAGCGTGAAAAAAA
>JAQIXU010002124.1:0-13471 GCA_034701245.1 Strigamia transsilvanica | reverse complement strand
AATCCCGGATTGCAAATGCACCGATAGGAACCGACGATATTTTCGCACGAGCCGTTCCTGCACGTGTGCAAACTGCGCGTGCATTCGTCAATGTCCAAACACTTGTCTTTGGAAGGTGTTAAATAAAATCCTTCCCTGCATAAACATTGAAAACTTCCGTCCAGATTGACGCATTCACCGTTTTCGCAGATACCAGGCCGTTCCAAACATTCGTTAATATCTAAAACAATTGAAAAAGAAATAAAAAAGTCGTTTTTATAGTTCTAAATGTTTAATTACCTTGGCATTCGCGGTTATTAGTTAATAGGCGGTAGCCATCCGGACAAGAGCAGCGGAAACTGCCTTGCACGTTGATGCATTCGGCGATCCCCAAGCAAGAATTGGGAGATAAAACACATTCGTTGATGTCCTCGCACGAAAACCTCATTTCGTTGTAGTTGTAGCCCGCGTAACATTCGCATTTGAAGCTACCAATCGTGTTCATGCATATTCCATTCTTACAAACATCTAATTTCTCTTCGCACTCTAAAAGAAATGAAATTAAACAAATTAAACCGACTCAAATTCGAATTCGATTCACCATTCACATCCTCGTTGTCGCCGCACAATAAACGTCTTTCGCCTAAAGAACGAAAATAAAATGAAATAAAACAATTCCCGCGTCAATTCATCGTTTTAATTTCAACATTACTAGTTCCAGGAAAAGGACACGGTTGACAATCGCTTCCCCAACCTTTACCCACGGTGCAACAACACACCATTTTCGTTTGTTCCGTTGGCATTTGATTTTTGCACTCGTAATAACCCGCTCCACGCTCGGAGACGGACGAATAACAATAACCTTTCCTCATATCTAAAATAAAAATTTAGAACAAAAAAATTATCACAACATTCAAATTTCTCGCTCCGATCGAGTGGAACGCACCAACGCATTGTTTGCCACTAGGTAACGGCATGTATCCTTCCGGACAAACGCAAGTGTAGTTCCCTTCGACGTTTATGCAATGACCAACTCCGCAAATGTTCGGCTGCAGACATTCGTTGATGTCTAGAACGAAAAAAAAATTATTAAAAAATTTTTATTTTAGTCGTGAATTTCATTAATTTACCAATGCACACTTTCTGAGTGTCGTCCAAGACATATCCTTCGGGACAAATACAAATAAAACTGCCAAAAGTGTTGGAACATTTGCCGCCTTTACATATTCCCGGCAATTCCAAGCATTCGTCGATATCTACAGAGCGAAAAACGATCGATCAACATCGAATTTTAGACAATCCGAAGGCCGTACCTTCTAAAAACACAGTCACAGTATTGATTTTATACCCGTATCCACCGGGGCATAAAGTATTAAATTCACCTAAAAAATTAAAATAACTTTTTAACAACAATTTCACACCAATAAACTGAATTTACTTGAGTTAACTGGTGGACACTCTTCACATTGCGGTCCCCACGCACTCCCAACGGTACAACAACACGCTGATTTAGTCAAACTTTGCCCTATTTCATTCCTGCAAATCCGTTGGTCTCGATATCCAGGTAATACTTCGAGGAAACAAGCTCCTTCCCGACGATCTATCGAGCAAAACGACATAACTCACGGTTCGAAATAACAAAATCCATCAATTTACCAACACATCCATTGCCAGTTTCGACGAACTCGAAGTTCGGTTGGCATTGGCACACGAAAGACCCGACAGTGTTGACGCAAGTTCCGAAACGACAAGTTTGTGGATCCTCGCATTCATCAATATCTTTAAAAAATGCACTGTTAATTAATAAGTATGTTTACTATTTGATTCGAATCAAATCAAATCAAATCAAATCATTTACCCGTGCAGTTTCCGCCGGTCGCGTCGATCCGAAACCCCTTATTACACACGCAGCGAAACATCCCAAACACATTTTCGCAGCGCCCGTACACGCAAATGTTATGAAAATATTCGCACTCGTTGATATCTGCAATCGACAAAAATTAAATTTAAAAAAATACAAACTCGCGCGACACAATTTAAACCCGATTTTTAGTCTGACCTACACAAGTTTTCTCATCGGCATCCACCGAAAATCCCATGTCGCATTCGCAGTGGTATCCACCGGCACGGTTTAAGCACTGCCCGTTCTCGCACAAATCCGGGTTCATGCTACATTCGTCTATGTCTTCGCACATGAATCCATCTCCGGTGTACCCCCGGTCGCAAACGCATCTGAAAGAACCTTCTGTGTTGATGCACGCTGCGTCTTGATGGCATCCACCATTTTCTTCGATGCATTCGTTTATGTCTTTAAAAAAAAAGCCACAATTTAAAGAAAAATTAATGATTGGTTGGATTTTTGTTTAGGAAACCTCTGCATATGAATCCATCGCCTCGAAATCCTGTGAGACACGCGCATTGGTAGGACCCTTGAGTGTTGTGACACTGCGCGTATTCGTGGCACGTGTGGGTACTTGTTTCGCACTCTTCCACATCTGCATCGCAATTTGTGAGATTATTAATACGAAATTTCTATTTTATTAAGTGATACTTTCCTGTACAACCGGCTTCCGGTGTTTTCGCTGCATAACCGACTTCGCATTTACATTTAAACGAGCTGATGGTGTTTTCACAAATGCCGCTCAAACACAAATTTGTATTTAATTCACATTCATCGATGTCTAGAATATACATAAAATAAATTATTTTACTCAAATAAATTTAATTTAATTTAATTTGATTTGATTTGATTTTACCGATGCAACTTTTGCCATCTTCGGACGGCATCAATCCTCCCGTACACAAACACGAGTAAGATCCGGGTAAGTTAGTGCACTGCGCCCCACTGCACACATTCGGATTAATAACGCATTCGTTGACATCTCCGCAACTTCTGCCATCCTCGAGCAACATGTATCCGTCTTTACAGCCGCAAGTGTAACTTCCCGGCACATTAATGCACAAAACCGTACACCCCGCATTGTTGCGTGCACATTCATCGATATCTGAATAAAAAAATCCAAAACGAAAATTAAAAATGCAATTTTCACTCACTTGTCAGTTTATCTATCAAATATTCTTCCTTACCTTCGCAACTTGATTTTTGAACAGTTTGAGTATATCCGTCGTTACACGTGCACTGATAGGTGCCCATCATGTTTTCGCACAGACCGTTGGAGCAAATGCCGCTCGTGGTCGAACACTCGTCAATATCTGGAATTAATTCACATTAATTTAATTTTTTAAAATTATTATTATTATTTTTTTAAATTGAAATCTTATCACCTTTACAGGATTGCCCATCTTGCGTTAATTCGTGACCAGCCGGGCACTCGCAATGATAACTCCCTGGCACGTTTATGCAAATTCCACCTCTGCATAAAACGGCGCTTTGCAAACACTCGTCGATATCTAATTAAAACAGATTTAAAAACCTTTTCTCGTTAAAACATCCTCAATTTTACCCATGCACTGCGGCATCATCGGCATGCTCTCGTATCCGCTTTCGCAGTCGCACGTAAACGACCCGGGAATGTTATGACAAACGCCGTTCCCGCACACATCTTGAGTTATGCTGCATTCATCGATATCTGTAAATAATGGCAAAACAATTTTTAAAAATTTACGATTCAAAATAAACGATAAAATGGTAATCACTTACCGGTACAGTTAGTTCCAAATTCGTCGGCGGCAAATCCTTGATGACACTGACAGGTAAAACCTCCTTGCGTGTTGCGGCAACGACCGTTCATGCAAAAGAACGGAAACAGCGCGCACTCGTTGATGTCTAAATCATAAAACTTTATTTGTACACGTTTTAAAGTGTCGTCACAGCGCGACAATTAACCAAATACCTCGGACGGTATCAAATCCCGGACCCTTCACGCATAAATCGTTATAATCATCTAGAAAAATGCAAATTATTTTCTTGCAATTTAAACAAAACAAAATAAATACTCGTTCCGTATCTGGGACACGATGCACACGGCGTTCCCCAAGCTCTTCCAATAGAACAACAGCACAACACTTTTTGGTAATAACCAGGAAGCGCGTGCGTGCAATGTCCGAGTTCGTATTTCAAATAACACGGCTCTTCTCGTAAATCTAAAACCAAAAACGAATAAAAGAATAAATAAAAATTGAAATATTAAAAATAAAAAATAAAAAAATTTCCTCCCGAACGAAATAATTACCGATGCATTTAGTCCCGAACGTGTCCAGAGTCAAATGCGGCGGACAAGTGCAGGCGAACGATCCTTCCGTGTTGGTACAAATTCCACCGCCCTTGCACACATCCTCGTCCAATTCGCACTCATTTATGTCCGTACACGTCATTCCGTCCAGCATAGCATAGCCCACCCTGCACTTCAAATCTGAAATAAAATAAATTTAAATTAATTTTAAAAAAATTTTTAAAAATTGTTTTCACCTTCTTCGCGGCAAATTTCACACGGACTACCCCACGCCTTGCCGATCGATGCGCAGCATTCGGACTTCAATATGAACCTATCGATGTTCGCCTCGCACTGTCCATCACGGATCCTGGTCCAGCACATTCCTTTCCGTCTGTCTATTAACGAACCAATCGCCCGCTGACTCTTCGTGTCACAAAACCTAAACAAATTAAACTCACCCACGCAAATCCTATTGGTGGAATCGAGGCTTGTGCCAGGAGGACAGTCGCACCTGTAACTCCCGACAATATTGACGCAATTTCCGCCGATGCACAGCGGTTGAGTTGCCGAATGACATTCGTCAATATCTAATAAAAAAAAATTATTAATGCAAAAATTAAAAATAAAATTTAATTTTTTTACCTTCGCACATAATATTATGAATATCGATTTTGTAACCGCTCGGACACACGCATTGATAACTGCCCAATGTGTTGCGACATTGACCATTGTCGCAAAGAAACGGATTCACCAAACATTCGTTAATATCTGCAATAAATAAATAAAATAATTATAAAATACAATAAATATCAATGTCAAAACTCTTCTACCTGAACATATTTTCCCAGTTATATCGACTTGGTACCCGCGACTACAAATGCACCGATAACTGCCGTCTAAATTCTCACACGCTCCATTTAGACAAATATTCGGACTTATAACGCACTCGTTGATATCTGCAAAACTCAAAACAAACATTAAAACGCCTCACTAATTAATTAATTATCCATTACCAGTGCCGTCGTGAGTTCTGCCGGGACCGTGAGGACACAAATTGTGAAAATCATCGCTTTCTATCTTACTGCATCCGTGACAGTCGGTGCCCCACCCGAAAGTCGTCATCGATTCGCTACAGCAACAACTCGATTTAGTGACCGGTGTGAGCGACGGCACGGAACATTCTCCCGGTTGATATTGGCCGTAACAGTAACCTTTTCTTATATCTAAACAAAAAAATGATAATTCAAATTACTCGAGTCAATTTTCAAGCAAAACGATATATTTACCTAAACACGCTCTTCCGTCGGCTCCTATGATGAATCCGTCGCCGCACTCGCAGCGAAAACTGCCCCAAGTGTTGGTGCATCTTCCACCGACGCAAACCGCAAACGTTTCCTGACACTCGTTCACATCTAAACGCCGAATTAAAACCGCGGAATTTACTAAATAAATAAATATTATCACGAGGATAAAATGTTTATTCACCTGTGCATGTTTTGCCATCTGCAGCTAATGTGAATCCAGTATCGCAAATGCACTTAAAACTGCCCTCTATATTCAGGCATTGACCATGTGTGCACGCACTTGGTTTCTGGCATTCGTCAATATCTGAAAGCAAATTATGCAAAATTATTCAAATTTTTTCAAAATTTCAAAAAAAATTACCGATGCAAAAACTGCCGTCAGGTGACAACTGAAATCCAGGAATACACACACAACGATAACTCCCGGGTGTGTTCTGACACCTGCCATTCAAACAGATCATCGTGTTTTCAACGCACTCGTCAATATCTAAAATTAAAAAAAAATAAAATTAAATTAAAATCCGCGTAAAAATAATCGAATTAACTGCCGACCTTGACACGAATGACCGGTGGAAGACAAAGTGAATCCTGGATAGCACTGACATTTGAACGTGCCTTGCATATTGATGCATTCACCATTAGCGCACATCCCACTTACATCGCATTCATTGTAATCTAAACTCAAAACATTCATTATTCCCCTAAAAACAATAACAACAATAATTTCGTACCGATGCACGTTCGTTTGTCGGCTGAAACGACAAAACCGTCTGGGCACTGACACTGGAAAGACCCCTCGGTGTTCGTGCACTGCCCGTTGCGGCAATAATTCAAATCGCGACACTCATCAACATCGACACATTTATTATTATCTAAAGTGTATCCTTCGAAGCAATCGCAGCGATATCCTGTCGGTAGATCTTCGCACTGTCCCGGCCCGCAAACATCGGGATTAAAAGCGCATTCGTCAATCGTTTGAGCCGCACTGCACATTCTTTGGTACGCTTCTACAGAAAAAAAATCAATTAAATCAATAAATCTAAATTGTACGACGAATTCGTACCCGTGCGTTGTTGCGGGCACAATTCGCACGGTATTCCGCCCCATCCTTTGCCCATGTTAAAGCCGCAACAACACTCCGTGATGGTCATTCTCACTGCCAAAGAATCCCGGCATTGACCGCCGACAAAAGTCGTGTAACAATTCCCCAAGCGCGAATCTAGGAAACAAATTCAAATTGAAAATTTATGTCAACGACAAAATGAAGAAATAGACGTCGAACACCCACCCAGACAAGTTTTTCTGTCTGAACTCGGAATGTAACCCGGATGACACATGCAATAATAATCTCCTTCGGTGTTAATACATTGTCCGTTATTGCAGATCCCGGCGATTGTCTCGCATTCATTAACATCTATTTGTTTGACATTTTATTTGTAAATTTCCACATTTTTTACTCGCGTTTTACCTTCGCATAAATTTGTATCGATATTTCTTTCGTGGCCGTCTCTACAAGCGCAAGTGTACGACCCGATTGTGTTTTTGCAAACACCATCCGGACAAATGTTTGGAATCGCATCGCATTCATCAATATCTAATAAAATTTTTTAAAAAAATTGACATTATTGCTATATTTATACAACATCGGTGGCTTTAATAAACCTTGGCAATCAGTGCTGAGGATATTTTTCAAAAATCCCGTGTCGCACTCCAATGTAGCAGGACATTGCTCGCACGGGTGTCCCCACGCTTTACCGATGGTAGCGCAGCACAATTGTTTCGTGCATACGACACCGACCAGCTGCGACTGGCAATTGTTGTTATGAATCCTTCGGAAACAAGGCCCAGTGCGATAATCTGAAGGAAAAAAAATCTTAAATAACCTTCCCTATAGTTTATTAATTGAAAAATGCGTCGTGCCTGATGCGCATCTTCGTCCCGTAAATCCGTATATGCAAGCGCATCGATTAGGGCCGATGCAACGGCCACCATTTAGGCACCCGTCAGTGCAAATTGCTAATAATTAAAAAAAATATTACAATTAAGTATTTGGGTTGAATATTATTTGATTCTATTACGTTCTTCGCAAAATCGTCCAGTAAAACCCGGTTTGCAGATACATTTTTTGCCTTTGCACGTAGCGCCGTTGAAGCAATTGGTCTGACAAATTCTGTCGTCGCCAATATCAGTAGGACTCGTTGGTCCTTGATGGAGATAAACATTTGAATTTGTACGTAGAAATAAATGGAGAAAACGTACTTGAAAACTCACAACTAGATGCTACTTGACCATTTTCACACATGCACACATTCGGTCGAATACAACGACCCAAACCACATGATCTGCTGCAAATTGCTGCAAAAACGATTAAATAATTGAAATAATTGAAATTTTGAGTAAAAGAAAAATAAATCTCAATTAATTTTATTTTTTTAAATTAAAAATTGATAATACAAAAGTATTAAATGAACCACTTGAATTTTAAAAGCATCGCTGATAATATATTGCAAGGCCATGTTTAGTGCATCTTTCAACAGTGGTGCAGAGATATAAATCAATTAATGGCCTAAATTCAGATCGGTTTCAAAAGAAGCAAATAAAAAAATAATAAAAAAAATAAATGAAAATAAATTATTTCTCTTTCTACTTACGAATAATACAACGACCAATTCCGTATTTAATTCTCCAGCCGGGACAGCAATACGTTCTGCGTTTTGTACCACACACATTGGGCCTAAGAAAACAATTAAAATTATTTTTAGTTTTGTGAGTGTGAAATTCAAAAACTGGAATGTTATTACAGGTGGACGAAAAATTCATTTTGTATTTTATTTTTGTACGGAAAAATGTTTTCTTTAATTTGAGTGCTTGCTTGCATATTTATGCGCTGTAATTTAGTGAGGATTGTGAATTCCAATGTAAAATTTATGTATTTATTTATTTTTTCGGAAATGTGTGCCAAAAAGTCTGATATGAAATGCGTGATATCATCAAAGAGTTAAAGGTTAAATGCGGAGGTTGTGCATCACTGCCATCTAAAAAAAAAAGGTTAATTTTTAGAAATTTTCTGTAAACACACATCGCATAACAAAATTAGAATATTTTCTCTGTGTGCTGGCCTCAGATTATAAATGGACTTTGTATCCAAAAAAAAAAAAAGAAAAAGAAAAGAAAAAGTGAGATCAAATAAAAATTAGCTCATTTTTATGATGAACCAGTTGAAAATAATTGCTAAAATTTAATTTTCCCATTTATTCCATTCAAATTAAATGTAAAAAACAACAAACTCATTTTTGCAAACCAACCAAAAACGTACAAATTACGCAATGACACAAAAGTATACTAAATTTCATTCATTTATCCAAAGTTCAGGGTTAAAATTTTGGGAGAAAAAAGAGTTATCAGTTACTTCAAGGCTGAAAATTCAATTTTAATTCATTTCTTATGAAATCATCAAAAATGACATGAAAAAAACTGAAAATCTGTCAATGAATTCCCTCAATTTAACGTAAATATTAAACTAAAAAACCCTCAAAAATCTCAAAAACGAATAAATTCAACTTACCCTCCGTTAATCACAGGGTTTTCATCGTGATTAGTGGGTGCAATTGGTTCCTGCGGTGGATTATGTGGCCCAGTGGGTCCAAACTGATTATGGCTATGTGCATCATCATGTTTTTGGCAGAGCGCGACATTTAGGATTACTGTAACCACAAACACAAGTCCCGCCACCCGCACCGTCATCGTCTTGTGCGGAGAGAGAGCAACCAGTTGTACCGTGCGCGTGCGATTCACCAACTAATTCAAAAGCAGCTGTAAACACTTGACGAGAAGAGGAAAATATGCAATTTCTTTAAGAGTAAATCTTTTTAAAGAAGAGAAGAGAGAAAAACTCAACACTCTTTCCAACGTTTCTTCTCATTTTCCCCCCTTTAAGCTATGGACTAGCCTTGCAACAAGATCCTTAGCATCTGTTTCGAGAGCAAATCAAGTTCATTAGGGTCAAAAAGAAAGAAGAAAGAAAAATTATCACCATCTTGAGGCTGATGTGTCAACTAATTAATTTCTCCTACTTTCTGGCACTCAAATTCAGGTAGTGTGATTTGTTCGTCAAAATCTCTTTTGACTATTCAAAATATTGTAATAAAATAATTTTCTTTTTTTCTTGTTGTTTTTTAAAACAAAAATTGATATACCTTTGCTCTTCAGGGAAGCCTGCCATGTGGGGGAAAGGGGTCATTAAATGTTTGATGGATTGTTTTAATTATTTCTGAGTTTCAACGTGATTTGGTCATTTATTCTTTGGAAATGGAGAAAATTTAATTTGGTGGGTCAGGATTAACTTTCTTGTATTTAAAAAAAATGAAAGAAATGAATTACCTTTAATTGCTGAATAATTTTCTTAACTGATTTGATTTTTTTTGGTTTAATCTTCCATTGAATCATATTTCAATTTCATAATCATTGACTCAGCACGAGTTCTTACAACTTCCAAATTACGAATATTCTTAACGGAACTATAAAACAAAATCATTATAAATTAAAATCGTTCCTTTTACCACTTGTTTCAGCTTGCAAAGTTTTATTCGATTTGAATTTCCAGCAATTTCCTCAACTTAGCTTACTCTTTATCCATACTTCTAATACAGATTGATATCCATCGATTTCTTCAACATTTAAAATTCTGCTTTCATTTCTGACAGTCTCTTCAAATATATCTTCATTATCTCGCTGCACTTGGCCTAAATATAGATCCAGTGTTCCTAGCAAAAGTGGAATTTTTTAATAACTATTTTTAACCCATTTTCATTTGTTTTAATAGGCACATTTTCATTTAAATCACAAAATTCTTTCACACCTATCTATAAAAATTATAAATTTATCAAAAGCAACCATGTTAGGTGAGAAAAGATATAAAACGGAAGTCCCTGAGATCGAGTTCTTGGTCAAATTGATTTCTTTTCTCTTCGTTATAAGCTTATATGCAAATTCGGGGTCTGCAAGGGCCCGATCAGAAGCTGGGGGCCCCGGATAGGTCGGGAAGGGTCCCTGGTACGAAATACGTGAGGGACTTCATATAGCATTTGAATAGTGAGCCATTCATAGCCATCCTTAACTGACCTGAGTATTAACTCGAGATAGTGTGGTGGCAGTTAATTAAACCAATTCAACACAAAATTCCAGTCCAGCCTGCGCGGCTTAGACTCGTAACAATACATCAACTCTCCCCTGCACAATAAAGCATTTGACATCGATATGAAGTCCCTACAAATGAACTACCCTTGCATTTAGTGACCTTCACTACGCCGTGATTTACACGAAGAATTAAAAACTGACCTACAACAGCAATGTCAATAGAATACAAAAGGCCTAAACTGGCTGTAAATAAACATACAAAGCTGCAAGACGAAAAATCCCAATCATGTTTGGTCATTCAGTACATTAATCTTACTTATGAATGTGAGTGCTTAAATACAAAATTAATGAGACTCAACTTGTTAGAATAAATAATCGAATTAAATACTGATGCGAGGTTTGGAGTTTGCAGGTCAAGTTGATTAAGTTCACTTGTTTTCAGACCGTTGGAAACAACTTCGAAACAGTCATAGGCGGACTGTTGTAAAGGCGATACCAGATTTTTCAATCGACCAAAGGACTAGCAATTTCAGATATTGCTAGCTCCTAGCTTCTACGGAAATAAAAACACCTCGATTATATAAAATGGGGCATGTTTAGCAATAAATGTCACCTACTCTGGCATAACTGAAAACGATATAGACTTCGCCTGATGGATTGTTTTCCGATTGCCAATGTGTGTGTTTGCTATCGACAAACTTATCTACTGAATAATCGTGTTCTCTGCACGAACCGCACTTTAAAACCTGAAAGAAATGTTGAACAAAAACCTCCCTGAAATTTTAAAACACCAAAAACACATTCAAAAAGTCGTGTTTATACTTTTCTATTTTTTAACATCACAAGGCAAAAAAAACAAAAACAATTAAACACGACTTTTTGAATGCAGCTACTGCGTGCCCTTGAAATTGGTAGATTCTCAGCTATTCGGACTGAGGTTGACCGCAATCCACAAGCAAACGTAGAAGTGATTTTAGTTAATGGGACAAAGTGCGAAATCGTCAAAAAGAGACATTTTACTGATCCCTCCATACCCAGTGAAATATTGTTGTTTTTAATGGTGTTTATATCATTTTTACAATCTAAAGATAAAAACACTGTAGTGTATGACACGCCTTTCCTATTACTGCCTATTGGATTTGAATGTATAATAGACTCCCCGAAAAAAAGAATAATCAATAAAATTTAATCTATCACAAAACTCACATTTTATCAAAAACTTTCTATAAATTCTTTTGTAAATTACTGTTTTATTACAAAAAGATCTTGGGTAAGAAATGATTAAATTTTTAGAAATTAAAAATGAAACCCTAAGTTCTCCAGGAAAGCCAAATAAAAAAAGATGGAATTGCTAAAAAAAAGAAGTAAATAATATGGAAATTTGATCAATCAATATAAAAACTTGGGAAACATCAAGACACTTACCTGATAAATTGAAAACGATAAAATCAATTTTATTCCCCAGTGCAAAAGTAATTTCTCCATTTTCTGCAACTGGTGAACATTTTATTAACTGCTACCTTTTTAACTTTCAAATAAATAAACAAATAAAATAGAATAAAGTAACAAAACACTACTGTTTACAATACGATTTTTACCTCCAATTTTTTACTTCACCATTGTGACAATTTGTAGAGATCCTATAGTTGCAAAATCAATTTTTATTTTCACGTTTCAATAAATCGATATTTATGAGCTTTCATTTTCATTAATAAATTTCCTCAAAGCTTTCATTTTCCTATTTCTATTGGATTTTCTTTTTTTTTTTATTCTTCTTCTTCTGGCGTATTCTATTTAAGACCCTTTTTATCAACTCTCCGAGATGTTTTTAATATCCCTCTATTATGTCGTTGAACTTGACTTAGATGAACCACTGTGAGATGAATTGAAACGCTATTAAATGAAAAAAACATATAAAAATAAACATTCGTTTTCAATTAGACGTTTTTTGAGAAAGTCTAGCAAGCGCTGAGTTGCTTTTTATTACCAAAGTAATAAATTTCTCATATTGTTTTACAACAAAAAAATGTACAAAACAATAAAAAATAAAAATAAATAAAAACATGTAAATAAATAAAAAATTTCCCTTTCCATCTCAGATTATACTAGAAATAACTTGAATGCTAACATTTGCTGGATTATTTTCTGAAGAAGATTAATCACAGGAAGAGAATATCTTCTGAAATTTGAATTTCCCCAACCACCAGTTAAACCCTATTGACAGCACAGATTTGAATAAATAATACAATGTACACACAACAGCTTCATTTGCACGTGTAATTCTGCACCAATTGTTTCGTGGTGAACCACAGATCGAAATTGATGCGAGTTTGACCAATGAGGCAATATTGCATCAAATTGAAACCACATCGAATTTTAAAAAAATACCATTTTCTGGTGGTTAAATTCATCCTGCAGTTAATTGGCGAAGAGGGCAAACCTTATAAATATCTGTGTTGATGTCTACAATTTAAATTTGAATCAATTTATTTACAAAATCAATGAAAATCATAACCAAAAGATGGCAGCACTTCCTCCAGTGGCGCTTGGTTTCTTAGTTTTCTTGCATTTGTGTCATTCGTCACTGCAAACGTAAAATGTATTCAATTTTACAATGCAACAAGAACATTAAGCAGTGTCAATATTTATTTCACAGAATACTCAAGTGGATTTTAAGTAACGGTTACTAAAATGGAAGACGAGGAAAAGCAAACAGAGACATCTTTTGGAGTTTTCTGTAAGCTTCAAGTTACAGACCATTAAAAAAAATAAAAAAAATGAAATTACCACAAAACACTGAACTTCAGGTATCCATGTTTGAAAAACTTGCTTCATTTCAAGCAATTTGCACAGAACCATGAACTGCATGTACTACGA
>JAQIXU010002123.1:0-13473 GCA_034701245.1 Strigamia transsilvanica | reverse complement strand
GTAATTTAAGTGAATGTTGTGTCCGGCGACCACGTGGTTTCCCCTGACCACGCGTCGACCGCCCAGAACACTCACAAGACAAGTTTAGATATGTTTTTATAAGACCAAACACTTACACTTGCAGCTAACTTCTGAGCACATTTATTTGGTGTGGGTGTTTGATATCTCCATACATCTGCTAGTGACGGTTTATGGCCTTTGATAGTTGCATTCATTACATCAACGAACTGAATTTCACATTCATTCATGCCTATATGTTTGGCATATGTCCTCCTGTAGCGAGCCATAAGTGGACCATCCATACATGCAATAACGTTGGGCAAGAATAATGTGTCATTTTCTCGAATAATTACAACATATCTTGTTGGTTCACTTAGATATAATGTAAATCTTTCTTTGCTCACAAAAACTACTAATATGCTGGAAATAAAAATAAGGATGAAATACAACTTGCGTTGTACCATGGTTGAAGTTTGAGGCAAGGCTTCAGTTGCTTTATTCTTCTTCAAATTTGTCAGTTTGATTTGATTAATAACTTTTGTTTTTTATGCGTGCTTGTAGTCGAACAGGTCTGAGGTACTTGTAGGAGAGGAGCAAAACAAATTGCACAATATCAATTATAGTGAGGAGGGAAAATCCCAAACAAAATCCAAGATTACCGCCAAAATCAATCAACAGATCAGGAAATTTGTAGATGTAGATTTCTGTCATTTTGACAAATGTTTCTTCAATCCCTTTAAAATTGATACTTATAAAATTTTTACCACTGGTTTCATCTTCAAAATCTGACAGGTTAAGATTTATAAATTTATTATAATAATGCAAAGAAATGATATTTATTGACTTAACTAGTATCGGTTTGCACTATTAAAAGATAAGCACTTGTTTGACAAGGTCTCAAGCAATCACATTCCAATGTCGCCAGCGTGGCTGTTTCGTGAATGTACGTGTCTTCATACACTTTAGCCACAATTGATTTGTTAGCTTCTAAACTGCAGTCGGGCAGATTTGTGTCTGACATATAAGGCAATCTAAGTTAACAAACTATTAGCATAATATCGATCAATTGTTTAAGTAAAGTGTGTACAGATCAAAATCTAAAAACTCATCCACAGTGCAGGTCTAGACCTGCACTGTGGATGAGTTTTTAGATTTTGTTTTGTCACACAGTCTTCATAACATTTGGTTTGCTTTTTCAGACTGGGCTCACAAAAGGGTTTTCTTGATGCCAAAAATTGATACTTACAGGAAAAACACGTTTGTTTATACGTTATATGTATTCATTTACGAATCAAATATATAATTGTTACAAACTATGTAATCTTGCAACAGTATGTTGCAATAACTGAAAATACAAGTAATTCACTCACTTTACGCAAAATAAATTGAAATCCAGTTTCAATCCCCATTTGCACTGCCATAGTGTATCTGTAGGGCATGATTCCATCCTTCAACGATGACTAGTATTAATAAATTACTTTTAGACTGAGTTTAAATGCAAATAAAATTTATTGAGGTCTTGCAGTAAAAAAAATGCAATTTTATTATTTATTTATTATTGTATTTATTTATTATTTACTTCAATTATTATCTATTAATTACTTCTATTATTATTTATTATTTACTTGTATTATTATTTATTATTTACTTTTATTGCTTATTATTACTTATTGTTAGTTATTGATACTGTAGTTATTGTTATTTATTACGGAGTGGATTCTGCCAGTATTGTTTGCTACTAGTAGTAACCATCTCCAAAAGGCTGCTCGCATGTCTAAACGGGTGCTGCCAGTAGAAAAGACTACTGGTACTAGCCATGATCAAAGCCTGCTGCTAGAAGCAACCTATTGGTTCTACAAACCATCTTCAACTGCTGCTGCCACTTGCTACTGTAATACGATGGTCACGTATTGTATGTGATTAAGTAAGCTGATCATCCATTACTGTTTTGCTTTTGCTGTTCTAATGGAGGAAGGAATACAATTGTCTACTTTTGAGGATTTTGAAATTGAATTAAAAGCCCTCAAAGTACAAACTTCCACCAACTTTAGGGTTGATTCAACACAATCAGCGATCACCTTTAACTAAAAGCAATCAGATATTTGCAAAGTGATACCTGACACTTCCTACATTGCACTTCGTTTTGCTCGATTTTACTCAATTTTCCTTGATTTTACTCGATTTTGCTCCACTTTGGGTAAAACTTAGTGTGAAAAAAAACTGAGCAAAATTGAGCTTTATTATGCTCCATTTTGCTGGCTATTGCTTTTGCACAGATAAGATTTGTAGCAATGATTTTCACAGAGCACATCGTTTGCAGACGTTTAGATATGCTTCCGCTCAGTAGGAACTGGCAGCAGTCATTCAGAAATGCTTCTAGTCAGTAGTAGGCATTCACAAATACGATGAATCGGTGTCGACTAAACCGATTCGAGGGAAAGATTTTAACACAGCAAACCGACCCAAACCACTGGTGTTCTACAGATTCCATTTTTTTTAAACAGAAAATTAATTTTAGTTGTTGTAGTGAGTTTGACATCTAAAAAAATAAAAAATACAACTGAAAAGTTATATAACTGAAAATATGATGATATTAATCTTACCTGTTGCTGCAATCAGTGTACTGCCATAAACAGAATCAATGTATTTTACTGCGGTTGTTGTCTTCTGGTTTGTACAAATGCCAATTTTCGTCTTACACTCAAGTAATATAGTTTTGCTCTGCAAAAAATATTATTGGCACACTATTGGCAATAATGTTTGTAATATGCCTTCTTACAGTATTTACCCACGTAATCATAAACATAAGAAATTTTTTTCTAATAGAACAAAGTAATAAGATCACATACCTGTCTGAGTTTTATGTGCAGCATATTTTCTGAAATGTTGGAATGTTTCCACAAGTGTGTATAATTTTCAACTTTGACATTCCCTGAAATGATTCCTCTAACTGGGATGATACAAGCTTTAATTTTCCATTTTGCATCCTTCTGTGTAGCAGATACAGGTATTTTGTCCCAGTACTCTGACATCAATGGAGTGTCTAGGCCAAAGATCATAATTTCAGAGTTTTTATGTTCATTTATTGGAACATATTCAATTTCAACTTTGAAAGGTCCAGACAGATAGAAGCGAAATCTTTCCCAAGTTTGGTAACTGCAAATGCTGAAACAAACCATCCAACATATTGACCAAACGACACGAACTAATCCAGTGTTCTCGACAATGTTTTCTATTAATCGAAAAGTATCGTTTCCCGATAGTGAAGTTTGCATTTCTTGTCGCACACATTGGCGAATCTGGATACGGGTACGCCCAATACACAAAGCTTTCGGAGCGGTCATTTTGTGTTAAAATCCAATTTCAAACATAAAACTATATTACTTGTATGTAGTTTAAGGTCGATTGTACCCCCATGGTGTGTTTCTTGAACAACGTTTTCTCGAATCTTATTTTCGAGCCATTGTTTTTCCTAGTGGTAGAATGGTAAGCTTACTTTTCCTCGAAATTTAGGAACTTAGGTACCTTTCCTCGACAGGTTCCAGGCCCGTTCACCAAACGATCCCTTGATGTTACCCTTGATCTAACTATATCTAATTGTATTTGTTGGCCGAAGCAACCACAACCATGCAGAGGAGTGTCGGCCACACAAAAAAAAAATTGACATTTTTTTTTTCTCGTTACTGCTAAACTGTTTTAACCATGAGTGTTGACACTAATTTGCCATCAGTTTTGACATTTCTCATTTTTACTATTGACATTAGTTTGACATCAGTTTTGACATTTCTCATTTTTACTATTGACATTAGTTAGACTTCAGTTTTGACACTAGTTTTGACATTAGTTTGACATCAGTTTTGCCACTAGTTTTGACATTAGTTTGACATCAGTTTTGACATTAGTTTGACATCAGTTTTGACACTAGTTTTGACACTAGTTTTGACATTAGTTTGACATCAGTTTTGACACTAGTTTTGACATTAGTTTCACATGAACTAACATCGTCTGTTTACATAAAAGGTAACATGAGTAAGGGTGTTGTGACAAGGGAGCAGTGTTGTGCCGGTACTGCACAAAATGTATCGGTGCACGGTACCGGGTTGTGGCCTAAAAGTACCGCGGTACAGGTACACGATATTTCATACCGATCGCAAATGTACCACGGTATCGGCAAACGGTACTGCGTACTGGGCCAAAAGAACCGTGAGTTGCGGTACATCTCGCGGTACACGAGAAAACGCGAGATCGTAATAAAATGTGGTTTGTTCACCCAAAAAACAACATTTTATAATTCATTTTTGCATTTTAGTGACGTTTTTGTGACGTCTTGGCCACAAAACCAGAAAGAGCTCAAAATGTGACGTTTTGGTCACGTTTTGGGCTTTCTTCAGGTAACAGCATGTGCCTAGTCTTGAATAGTCATAAGCTTAGTTTCAATTTCGGCCAATTGAAATGTGAGATATACTGAGAATCGTGGCCAAAACCAGGCAAATTAACTTATTAAACGAGTTATGCAATTAATGGAATGGACAGACGACATGCATTTAATTTTAAATTTCGCTATATAGCTTACTTTCCAAAGTTTCTGATGGTAGTCAAAATTTGAAGATTCTTTCCATAATTTGACTGGATTGTTTGCAAATTCAGATAATGGGTGAAGCAAATCAAATAGCTGGTAATGGTGGATATCATTTTTTAGTCGTTTAGTTAAATCTTGCTTGGCTGTTGCAATTTTATCAGAATCTCGACAATGGATAATAAGCGGGAAATGAATGAATTTGTCTTTAGTGAGAATAACCGTTTTGACGACTAGATAATGAAAATAAGAATTCATGTAGTTATAAACTTGGTACACCGATATATAAATCAGGCAGAGTAACACAGTGCGTTCTAGTTTATTTTTTCGAGGCAGTTTCTTCTTTAGTTCTAGCACCGCTTGAATTTTTTTTTCAGCTTGGAATTTGATTTTGTTGTCTTTCTGAACATTAAAAAAGGCATTTTGTAGCAGTGAACAAATATTTCGACGAGTGTTAAACAAGACATTCCAAAGTACAGTCCGATGTTTCCGCCAATGTCGCATAGTAAAGAGATTACGTCATAAGAAAAGTGTTCTTGCAATGTACGAACATAATTATTCATAACGTAAATGTCGATAATACTCTCATAATCTGGTTCTTCATCAATGTTTTTGGCGTATAACGTAAAGTCACACGGGTCAACACATTTGCATGGTTTTATGTAATTCTCATAAGCTTTCACACTAGTCCATTTTGTTTGTTGTACTCTCAGATACGTGTCATTGCAGTATGTTAGGTTCCTTGCATCGTGAAACGGAATTCTAAAATAAAAGTTAAGTTTAATTGATTTATGTTGTGATTGAATAGAAAATTATTGAAGTGCACACTTAACCCAGTTGCACTCAGCAACCAGGGCCGTTGTCATGCACCAGGGATTCAATTGATGACATCACCATCAATCAACCAATAGCGACTTTACCATTGCCAAAGGAGAGTTACTGGTTGATGATATCAGTCAATCAACCAATGGGAAGAGGTGCAGTCTTATTGGTACAAGAGTGGGCAGTGAGCTGTTACAGACCCAGCATTCTGTTGGTCAAACAGTTTTACTGGCCTTACCTTTGATTTCAGGGGGTGGCCAGCTTGTAGGCAGATGCACGTAAGCAGATGGAACAGTCTCTGTATGCTTATGCCCATCTTAAATTAGGGTAACCTGTCCCCTGATTTGTCCTGATAATGAACATTTTAATCAACTCAAATTACCTGCAGGTAATCGCTTTCCAGATACAAGGGTACAAACAGTCGTGAACGTAGTTATTATTGCAAGGATTTTTCTTAGTCTTGATGAAGTGATACTAAAAGACAACGTATTAAGTTGGCACTAGATAATTATACAATAAACAGAATGTGTTCTTTTCCTTACTTTTTTCACGTTAATTTTAAAAATACAGATTTGTTTAAAGAAGTTCTACAACTTATCAAGCAATGGAAATGTTTCGCTGTTTATTTGTGAAACTTATTTCTCAGACTAAGCAAACGAGTGATATTTTCTCAAACGTTATGTTTGCACTTGTGATTGATTAGTGTATGTGGAAATTTAACTAATTTGTTATTTGTCAAAAGAGTATGACAAATATAATTGAGATTGAAGTCAAAACTAGTGTGTAAACAAAGAAATGTCATGAATTTTCAGATAGAAAATGTGTTCGTTTTCGAGAAAAAACTACATATTTTACAAGTTGAATACAACTTATTTCTTAGGTGACAGTGGTTCAACAGAAAGTAGTGAAAAGAGCATGCTTTTATACTTTTATAGAATACATATTAATAATAAAAAAAACAGGAAACGAGTGGAAAGTACACTACACCTGTGTTATTCACACCTGCATCACTGTTAATAATAATAGAAAACATAATAAAAACCAACTCCAGATGGCGTTGGGCAAAAACAAAACTACAGAAGCTCATAATTCACAACTTCAGACTTCGAGGTCACAATACAAATAACAGTAGTGTAAATCAATTGAAAAAGAAATATATCTCAACTTATGATAATGGTGGAATTCCGATTTGGAAACCTAGTTTAACAACGATCGCACTTTTGCGTAAAATCGAGACAAGCCAAGATAGGCTGACGAATACCAATTAGACACATTTATCGAGGAGTAGAAACGATTTTATACAACACAAGAGATTCTCAAAACATATACAATTTATTAGAAGTTCGACATATTCACTACAGTAAATATTCGGGCCAATACAACAAAATAAATACACTCAACCCTTGGTTAACGGCCTAGATCGGTTCCCGAAAAGTTGGCTGTAAAGCAAAATGCTGTATAACGAATCAGGGGCAATTCCCCCTGATTTGTTATGGAATTTTCCGATTTTTGGCCGTATCTATGAAACATTGTAGGCCGTGTATCAAAAAGTGCCATAATTTCCTGAGGCCGTACAACCGAAATGCCGTATAAAGAGCGGCCGTTAACCAAGGGTTGAGTGTAACATAATAGAATGACCAATGACCAATGACGAATTTACCGACGCAGCAAGCGTTTTGCAAGAAGAAACCGACGATGAGACATCACAACCTCAAGGAGATGGAAATGAAATGGAAAATAGCAATAGCCAGTTTTCAGATGAGAAAACGAACGATGATTCAGATGATGTGTCATATGAGGACCAGTGATGAGAGGATTTATGGTATTAAATTACAACATAAAGTGCAGGAACAGATTTATAGGTCCTTCCAGTTGTCACAGAGAATGGAACCCATGCGGTAGCGAGGGCTTCCAAATTCCAAAAAAAAATTCCCACAAAGAATATAATGATTTTGCACAATCGTTATCACTTCTGATTGCAAATCAGTACTTTTTTCCACAGTAACAAAACAATAACAAGTACTCATAGTAAACATCAATTTTAATGAAAACCTTACATCAAGACTTTGCACAAAAATAATTAGCATACATGTTGGCAAAAAATTACATGTGGTCAGTCAATCTATCTTACAGAACGTTTAGCTGAATATCTTCAACATTTTCTGAAACCTCAACAAGTTCTAACAACTGAGTTCACCAGGATTGTTACTGTGGCTTTCGTATTCATCCAAAAGAGGGTGACAACATGAGAAATTGCTTTGGTCATTTTTAATTGAAAAAACAATGGATTATATAGGTTGGCTAGATTTTATGTGCTCTAAATTGTTCAAAATGTGATTTGTGTCCACAAATGTGAAATGATTCCTTTTCACTACCAGTTTAGCAAAAATTGCTGGTAAGTGGTGGAATAGTGTCATTTTGTATTGCAGTTTAGCCGTGCTACTTGTGTGTCATTGTGTAAATGCTGACATTTTGTTATAGATTTATTAAATTAGTTATTAAGGGTTGTAATATTTATTAGTATTTGCTTTAGATTTAGTTATAATTTAATTTTTCATTTTTATTAGGGTATATTATTTCTGGAATGTGATGGTGGTTTTCAGGTTTTTTTATGGAGAAATTGTAGCATATTTTGTAATAGTTGTGGAATTGCAAGAATAGAAAGTCCAAGCATTAGTGAAAAGGCATTTCCAATATCACAGCACAAAGCAACCCCAGTGTAGGATAATACTTGTGTGATATGTTCAATTATGTTATTCATTGGAACTATTGAGAGAACCTCGACTGGCCATGCTTCAGTGTGTTGAAAGGTTACAAACGTGTCAAACACTGGTTCTTCACAAAGTGGATGACAACCACAGTCTTTCATTACATCAGTAGTTAATGAACTCTTCATGAACATTGCTAATGATTTTTTAGCATCTTCAACATTGGTGCAATAATTCTGTTTCATGTTGACTAAAAATGGTAACCTATAAATATTGAAAATACATATATTACAGAGAGACTAAATGATACAACTTCTAATATAAAGTTTATAATCTTCTTTTTTTTGTTTTTCTTATTTTCCAAAACGAAGATTATTGTAACAACTGTTAGACGTGATAACTGATTAAATTTTGCACAAATATTAGTAGAATTCTCACTTGCAGTGAATCCTATTATAAATATTTTTTTCATAGCAATTATTTTGGCATCTCTTGTATTTGTCTTGGGTAAGGCAAGGTTGAGTTTTTAAATTTAGTCGGATGGTCTATATTAAAACAATTAATTTAGTAGTTTTGTTTATCATTGTTTGCAAACATACTTTAAACATTTTGAACGTAAGAATTGTAAAAGTGTTTCTTTTGATAGATCTTCTACTTCTGAGAATTGATGGAATTGTTGCTTCGCTTTGTTTAAAGTACACCTGTACAGTAAGAAAATTTCAGTTTGTCGTGCAGTCAGCCTGACTGCACAAATTCACTAAGCTGATACATAAAATCATTTAAACTTGTAGTGACGCCAAACCATGTTTGTCACTAATATTATTTTGATGGCAACATTCTTGCCCTTTTCTTGAAAAAGGGCATTTTTCCTCCTTGTAGGGTACAGTAGATGGGTGTGACATATTGCTGGCCTCAATTGGCCAGAATAGTTACATGACTTGTGGTGACCCCCAGTGGAGTGTGGCACCTGAAAGGAACTTTCTCCTAGTGTCTAACTGGTAAAATGAGACTTTCCTGCAAGTTGCCTAAGAGAGATTCTAGGGCAGTGTTTCTCAAACTTTTGGAGCTGCGGAGCCCTCCAAACCATACAAATTTTCACGAAGCCCCTAATCATTGTGTGTGGAGCCCCTAATCCTATTTCTACACAGTTCTTTTATGTCTTTGAGGTATCTCGCGGAGCCCTTTGAGGTATCTCGCGGAGCCCTTTGAGGTATCTCGATGAGCCCTAGGGTTCCGCAGAGCACACTTTGAGAAACGCTGCTCTAGGGCAACTACACAGAAGTTAGCCAGGGCAGCCCTAACCAGGGATTCCCATGACTAAACTCCAGTAGTATAGACGGCATAACAAGTGGTGATTCCTGACCAGTTATACACTTATATTACCCCTCTCACACACGGAGGCGAACCAAACGCGTGGTCAAGAGACGCCATCTTGTTTTTCTTCAGCAACAAGAAGAAAACAACTGAATATATTGATACATTGTAAAAAGTCTATTAATAAAAGACATCTTAAGTGAAAAAGGTTATTTCGTGCATTATTTGGTAAAAGCGGAAGTATTGGAACGCAAGGTAAGCAATCTCAATATTAAACAATATGGATTCAGTAAAGTGTATAAAGCACAGAGTTGCAAGTAAACCCCTCTATTCGGCCATAGTAAAATATACCGAGTAGGGACGCAACAAACTTGTTTAAATTTTTTAACCAGAATAAATGTCAAATATAACCACGGGAGAAAATATTCGCTACAGTTGGCGTCGCTAAAGTGATTATTCTTTGTAAAATCTTAAATTTAGACTGGTTTAAAATTTTTTTAACAGGTTTACATGACTTCATAAATGCACCTACTTATAGGAGCAGAGAATGATATAATTATGCATTCTGTGTATCTATTAGAGTTCTGTGCAAAATCAATAATTTATGGTCAATGGAAATTATTTATTACTTCATACTCATCTGGCTTACAGCTCTTTTGGTTTGGTACAAAGCTAAAAAATATTGCTGAAGCAACCCCTGTATATTTTAGCAGACCTAAAAAAATAATATACGGTAACTTTTAGGTGATGTTTGCTCGAATCTCCAATTACCCATATCAGATTGATAGCATGTTCCTGTGTTCATAGCTATTTTGTTCCAAGATACATTAGTCCTTATTCCAAAAATCTGGTAAGAAAAGACATGTTGTAATCAATTTGCAAAATCTTCATGGAATTTGATAGAAGGCATGAGTTTAATCTAACACTCATGAATTTTATATAATGGAATACAAGTTTAGTTCACGAAATGGCTGTTAACCCAATGCTGTATACGTATGTATGTTGGGAATAATGAGCAGCAGACACACATTATCACCGCCAGGTGATTGGATAACGCACGTGTGCGCAGCATCCAGCATCCAATAGGATGCATGTGTATAATCTCCCTAGGTTTCCTGGGGGTAAGTTGAATTTTAATAAACACTTTCTTGTTACACCTTTAATGGAGTTGCATCTACTTTCATTTTCATCCAACAAAAGTTCCAACAAATGGTAGCAGATAGATGGTTGTTGGATTTTTAATGATGATGCTGATTTGATTGGAGACGAAGCAGAGAAGCAGAAGTAGAAGACAAAACGTCCACAACACGACGATCACGTGGACCAAGTAGACGCAAACAAGAAAAACACGAAGAAATTAAAAAGGTACGAAGGAAATTCTACAACTAGACGACCCCTTGGATTCAGCAGAAGATAAAAACACGATTTACACACAAATTTTGGACAAAAAATGGCGAACGTTCAGAGATTCAATGTCATGACGACTGTGGAACTTTTAGATGACAAAAACTACCCTTTATGGTCTGCCAGAGTCGAATCCATAATGAGAGGAAGCATTCATAATGGCAGTGGAACCGACTCAAGGAATGAAGGGGGCAGCTGATTTCGAGCAACAAGAGAAATTGTGGGACGAATGGGACGACAACAATTCCATGGCGCTCGAAATTATGATCAGCACGATGTCGGGAGCCCAAGGTTTAAAGTACAGAGCGGACAAGAATGCTCGTACCTTATGGGAGAAAGTGGAGAAGAATATGGCCGCCAACACCAAGCAATTGCAAATGAGGTGCACCGTACAATTGGCAAGATTGCGAATGGACGACACAGAGTCAGTAGACCAGTACCTAAACAGAGCGGAGGCAATGCAAAACAAAAGCATACAACTGGGTAAGAAAGTTGAAGACGAAGAGTTAATTTATTTCGCCATACATGGGCTACGGCGAGAATTTGATGCGAATGTACGTGCGATGGAGCTGATCGACTTGCGCGAGACTTTGCTACATGAAGAAGAACGAACCACCCAGAGGAGCAATGAAGCAGGCCGAAACGAGGGCGCATACCCGACACGAAGCGAGAAGAGAAGTGAACAAACCAAAGATGGGAGAAAATGCTACAATTGCGAGCCAATAGGGCTGATTGCGAAAGAGTGCATCGAAGAGCCGACGAGGGCACAAATCGATGGATTGTAAGAAACCAAAACGAAACAACCGCAATGTGAGTGTTCTGGAACGGTCGACACGTGGTCAGGGGAAACCACGTGGTCGCCGGACACAACATTCACTTAATTTCACCAAGAAACGACACAAGAGACAGAGAACTGTATGAATAAAGTATTTATTGGCAGGTTGTCTAGGGCCTAGGTTCTCAAACTGGGTGCCGTGGCACCCTGGGGTGCCACGAGCGTATGCCAGGGTTGCCGCGGCAATAATAAAAAAAAACAGATGCAAGAGCAAACTTGCTGGGTCAAGTGATTTGAGGGTAAAATTGACTAAACTTCCCATAAACATCAAGGAAATAATGAAAACTTCATGCAAACAGTGTGGTGACCCTGGTCAGCCGCTTCACAGGGACGTGAATAAGAGCTTCACGGACCCCAGTTTGTGTTTATAATTTGCTGTTAATGATCAAAAATAAAGTGATTTTATTTTAAATATTATTATGTTTCTTAATTATTGGAAATAACTCAAATTTTCTAAAAATGTTTAAATAAAATGCCTATTTTATTCAATGTATAAAATCAAGTGTGTTTTGTTTAAATTATAAAATATAAAGTGTTTTCTTTACTCAAATTAAGAATTGTGTAATTTTGGTGCAAATAACTTGATTTGCACCCAAATTACTCCCTCATAGCTCTCGGCAATGCAGCTGCCGACGGTTGGCGCGTGCCTGGGACAAGTTGACGGTTGGCCCAGGCCCGAAATTCTGCACCTGTTTTGCACACGACTTTGTGTGCAACCAATCACTGCAAAGCTCGGCGCTGCATTGCGCATGCGCCGCGGCCGATTTCAGGCTGTTTTCTTGTGTTTGAAATCATTCTTGCTTCCACCTTCCACTTTTAGCCCGAAAAGGGTGCCGCGAATGTTTTTTAGCCCGACAAGGGTGCCGCGGCAAAAAAAGTTTGAGAACCACTGGTCTAGGGGTCAGTGCTCTGTAACCTTAAGTGGAGTTTCCAAAGTTGCTTTGGAGTGTTTGCACACTCCAAACCTAGTCTGACCGCTGGCCACCATTGCAATGACCAGCGTGGTCGGTATTTCTATTGCGCCGTGCCCCTCGGACACGGCGCCGACACTTGGGACGACGCGCAACAAGGTGTGCGGACTCTGTCCGCCACACCTTGTGGCGCGTCGTCTGCTATCGTTTGTCCGCTAGCCATTTCTCTCGTTGTGCGGCAAGTCGGATGCGACTTGCTGTCACGGCAGTTGAGAAGAGACTCTTTGGAACGTGTGCATGACGTTTTGGTCACATGACATCCTGTCAGCGACCCATCATGCACCACTTCCGGAAACGCGCGCCACATTCCCTTTTGGGCCTAACGTGCAGCGCCATCTTGCAAAGATGCGATGCGGGGCCCGGTTGCGCTCGGCCAGTGTCGTCTGGATGACAGACGGTCACAGCAAGACAAACGCAAACCAACGCAACAAGAAAACGAGAGAAAGCAGTCTGACGGCAACTGAGTGGACGGTGATGACATTTGAACGCCTACCAAGTAAAGACGATGAGAGCGAGAAAGACGATGAGAGCGAGAGCGAGAGCGACAAGAAAGAGAGGATGTGGAGCGACGACGGCGAAGAAAACACATGAAGCGACGATGATGGCAGGACGTAAAGCGACGACGACGAAGATGGCATGCGGAACGACGACAGGGAAAATTGGAGTGAAGACGAGAATAACGAGACGAGCACGGACGACGAGAAACAGAAGGCACACGGCGCAAAACACGATGATCGTGACAACGAAGATGAAATGCAGAGAGATTACGAAGATGAAATGCAGAGCGATTACGACAACGAAGATGAAATGCAGAGCGATTACGACAACGAAGATGAAATGCAG
>JAQIXU010002122.1:0-13473 GCA_034701245.1 Strigamia transsilvanica | reverse complement strand
CCAAAACACCGGAATGGATCCTCGCACTTGCACGAAAGAAAGACAGTGTTCGAAATACTCGACGATTTGTTCCGTTTCGACGTAATTGGCGCATTTGCCGCTTTCATCTAATCCTCTTCTTTTGTATCGAGTTCCTGTTGGTGATCAAAATGGATAATGTACTGCGGATGTTGAAGAAAAGTTCAATTTTACCCGCGCGGTCCCGACTTCTTCGGGAAATCAGAAGAATCTTGCATTCTTCCAAGTTTTGCTTCTCAGCGCTCTGTTCGTCGTGATTCAGAGAACAATTCTCGATCTGCACAAATCCTTGCAGAACAGGAATAATCCAACGATCAGCGAGTTGATTCTAAAATGTCAATTCAGATTCGTCAGTTTTGTCTTTGCCAAAAGGCATTTGACCATAGCCACGCACAACCGGGACAACATCCTTAGCAGGACCAAACTACCAATACCAAAAGCCAACCCACCTGGTATTGGTGTGTATGGGATCCCCTGCAAGAATTGCAATAAACAATGCATAGGACAAACTGGAAAAGCATTGGCAATCAGATTAAAAGAGCACCAGAAGCTAATAGATGACAAAACCACCAAGAGTGCTCTAGGTATGAGACTTCAGGAGAACACAGTTTCGATCTAAACAGAGCATACATGATCGCGAATGAAGGGAACAAACAACAAAGGGTGTTTGGAAAGCCTCCATATAAAGCAAGCTATCAGGGACGCTACCTAAATGGAAACAAGGGAGCAAAGGACACTGAGTGGTGGAAGAAGCAGAGAGAGATGGTGACTAACCAACAGCAGAGGCTTGGGAATCAGACAGATAGCCCAGTCATCGATTGGGAGTTAGCCACTAGAAGGCACCAAAAGACCTCAAGGACCTTTTCTGGACCTGAGACCAAAGACTATGGATACTCTGTCTAGGACCCCTCCAGAGACTGGGGCTTAGGACCAACACGGCTGTGTTTGGCCTTGTTCCAGAAAGGAACTAGGACTAGAATGTCTGTGATTGGTCTTGCCAAAGTGGGCGTCGTGCAGAACTGACCAATCACAAGAGTTTTGTAAGAATTTGTACTATATTTATGTGTTTGAATAAAATGTCTTCAGTTACCCACTGAAGAAGGCCCGAAAGGGTCAAAAACGTTTTGGATGTTAAGTGATAACATTTTACGTATACTTTAACAATGTCAAAAACAAAGAGTCCAGATTTGTTATACCTTAGACTCGATCAAGTCGTGCATCATGTGTTTGTTCCAGAAGAATCTTTGGTCAGCTCTTTGCCACAATGGGAGATCAACTTTTCTAGTCAGTGACTGGAAATATAGTCTTTGTAACGAGTTTGTTATGTCCCCGGTTGGCGAATAATAAAAGAAATTTGTGTCCGTAAACATCTGGATAAGTTCCTGCAATAAAACCACATCAAAACCTATGCAATTCTGCTCAAGAGATTGGCAAAACAAACTTCTGTAATTCGTCTTTCAAACTTCTCCTGCAAAATAAACCAACATTGAGATTTTCCAATACATTAACCCACACACCCAGCACCTTTTGATGCTTTTTCCGGCTTCTTGTGGGTGATGTGGCTCTTTTGATAGCGTTCCACGCCTTATTTAATACGTCATTCGAAGGATCCTTGAGTTTTTTGGTGAAGTGACACTTCCTGCACGGCTACAACATTGATGATTTATTGAAATTCATTCGTTTAGAAGCTCAGAATGTTACCAACCTCGAGATTTAAGTGTGATGCATCAAGATTAGGGAAACAAACGAGGTTCACCACGGCTATCTTACTTATATTGTACACTCTGTGGCCACCAGGTAAAGACCCGACAGGATGTTGCTGTTTTATTACGATCAATTTTGGGGGCAATTCTAAATTTCCGAAATTAAAATTCATTTATTTTTGCAATAAATTTAATGTTAATTTACCCGGATGGATTTTAATTTTGCCAATTATGCCGTAAATGTGACCCAAACATGTTGGATTGTGCTCCGAATGCAAATCAGTGCCTAAATGTTGAATTTGAGTCGATGACGTTGATTATTTAAATGTGAATCGAGAAATCGGTACCGTGGTTGGGAATTATTTCGCCCGTCTTCCTATTGCACCATAAACTGTGTTCGCCGTCTAATACGACGTAGTAATCATTCGTCTGAATTAACTCCATGCTTTTTGGTTTTCCTTGCAACGATTTCAAGCGTAAATTTGGTAATTTTGTTGGCCATTTGCAATTTGGCAACAATGGCGGAACGTCATGAAATAAAAGAACAACAAAACGTAACGTGAATTTCAGTTGGTTTATTTTTCAAAAGCAAAATAACGAACAAGTTTCTAATACAACATTGACTAGAAATATAAAAACTGTAAAATATTCGATAAATTAAATGTAAAATTTGTAAAATCAAAAATGAGTATTTTTGCACTTCGCCGCTTCGCCACGGCGGCGCTAACGTCTAATGAAATTGGTTATTTCCGCTGAGAATATTCAAACCGGATGTTATTTGTTTGTTTGTTGCGTGTAAATCAATTTACTGAGACGAGGACTGATCCGATTTTCGGGGAGTCGGAATTTTCGTATAGTTTGCTTTCGCAAATCCTGGATGAATGAATTGAAATTGTTTTAGTTTGATTTTAGGAATATTTCTAGTGGTCGTACTTTGGGATAATCGTCTGTTTGTGCAACGTGCTGCTTGGGCTGCTTCCGTACGAGCGTTGTATGGTCGAAGTGGGTGTAGTTCCCGGTCCTTTAGAGCCTTCTCGTTTTGTCGCTAGGGAACGGAGGTTGTTACTGGCGCGATGGATCGAAGCGTATTGCACCATCTGGATGCTGATTATGAATAAAATCATGAAATAATTCGAGGAAATTATCGATTTTGCTTTGTTTTTGTACCTGGATAAATCTTTGTTCCGTTTTTCTCTGGAAAATTGTAAAAATAAAATGAAAAAAGTGTAAATAATGTATTTTAAAAAATGTATAAGTGTAAGAAGTGTAAAAACATGTAAAAAGTGTAAAGAATGTAAAAAGTGTAAAAAAAGTAAAAAAAAAAAAGTAAAGAAATGTAAAACAAAATGTAAAAAAGTGTAAAAACATGTAAAAAGTGTAAAGAATGTAAAAAGTGTAAAAAATGTAAAAAAAAAAAGTAAAGAAATGTAAAACCAAATGTAAAAAAGTGTAAAAAAGGTAAAATAAATGTAAAAAATGTAAAATAAATGTAAAAAAGCGTTTAAAAATGTAAAAGAAAGTGTAAAAAAGTGTAAAAAGTGTAAAAGAAATGTAAAAAATGTAAAAGAAATGTAAAAACATTTTTAAAAAGTGTACAATTGTAAAAGAAATGTTAAAACATTTTTAAAAAGTGTACAATTGTAAAAGAAATGTAAAAACATTTTTAAAAAAGTGTAAAAATGTAAAATAAATGTAAAAATATATAAAAAGATGTAAAAAATAAAGTGTGAAAACATGTGTAAATGAATAAATTTCACGTCTTACATTCCCTCATGGTAACAGCAAAGAAAAATCGCGACTACAATTAGCACTAGAATAGACGTAACGATCGGAACCACAACGGCGAGAATAAATTCCGGAATAAGATCCTGCGGTTCTTTGACGTAATCCGGCGGATGAAAATCATCGCTCGTCAAATGTATCGGCGAATGAACTGGTCCGTTTTCTTCTTGAATAATCGAAGAAGTGTACAACTAATAAACAATAAATCAATCAGATATAAATAAAATCGATATTTTTACACGATTTATTTCAATTACCAAATGAAATTGACACCAATTGGGAATAAAATCGTGGAGCCGGAAGTGCATTTCGGCCGAAGTGCGCCGAAATTCTTTCGGACACGGATTGTGAACCCGCAATGGAATTACTTCTTGTTCGAGGTTCAGTAGAACCGAAGAAAAGTTCACCGAGGTTCCTAATCGTACCACAACTCTAAAATAATTCATAAATTTTGCAAATTTGAGTCGGGGGAAATGATCGGCCATTTTTGAGATTTGTTACTGCATGCTGGGAATCCTCACCCGTGTTTATCCGATTGGTTCGTGGGGATTCGACCGCCCATTTTGATCGCAGATTCGAGGAAAGTTAAATACATTTCATCGTTTATCTTGCCCCATAAGTTCCGGAAGATTTTCGTTAGATTCTCAATGCGTGCCGGCTCGAACATGTCCTCGACATTCAAGTTTGAAAACCAGATTTCAACTTCAAATTTCGCTTTATCTGAAAAAATTGAAAGAAATTGAAAAAAGTGAACAAAATCGAAAAAAATGGGAAAAAAGTGAACAAAATCGAAAAAAATTGGAGAAAAAGTGAAAAAAATCGAAAAAAAATGATTAAAGAAGTGAAAAAATCGAAAAAAAATTAAAAAAAATCGAAAAAAATCGAAAAATTTTAAAAAAAAACCGAAAGAAAGTTGAAAAAAAATTGGATAAAGGTGAAGAAAAGTGAAAAACACTTAAAAAAGTTGAAAAAATTGAAAAGAAAAAGAAAAAAAATGAAAAAAATCGAAAAAAAATGAAAAAAATCGAAAAAATTGAAAAAAAATCGAAAAAAAGTTGAAAAAAATTGAAAAAATGGAAAATAAAAATTGAAAAAATTGAAGAAAGGTGAAAAAAATTCAAAAACACTGAAACAAGTTGAAAAAAATTGAAAAAAAAGAAATAAAGTGAAATAAAATGGAAAAAATTGAACAAAAATAAATAAAAAGTAAAAAATTAACGGAAAAACGACACAAATTTACTTTTTTTCTCTTTAATCTTCAACTGTACTATCTGCTGCGTGTAATTATACGACGTCTGGTTTATTGCCACGATCTGCGCACATTAAAACATAAAAATTATCCAAATTATTCATTCTAAACGCATTCAACACTCCACTTGAATCGGCAATGCTTTCTCCCGGTCCGGTTTAGCCTCCAGCTCGTGTCCGAGATCCATTTGGAAGATCCTGGACGGAATTGTTCCGTACAAATAACCATCGCCGCTCGTCGTCTGCACGTACGAAATCCACTCGGGCAAATCGGGAAGATGGGTCAACGAAACTCGGTACTTCAGATCCGCTTTATTAGCTGCAAATATTAACCAATCAATCATTTATTCAATCCAAACTACCCAAAATCAATTTACAACTGAAACTTTCTGTCACAATTAATTCGCTCAGTGGAAAGTAAAACACTTGCGTCGTATTCACCCGCGATGAGAAATATTCGGCAAAAATGGCGGAAAACGCTAAAATAAAACAAAATCGTCAATCCTGCGCACGAAAATGTCTGAAACTCCAAAACACTCACTGAAAGGAATGAAAACAAGCAGCCAAAATGCATTTGACGCCATTTCTCATTCAATTCCGTGCGCCATCTTGAGTCGATGAAAACTCTACGGAGGACGCGAGGGACCATTCATTAAATTTTCCAAATTTTCAAATAAAATATATTTTATTTCATGTTGGTTGTGGTTGGATCATAGCAATAAGTACTGCTTTACTTTTTGGTAGGTCAAATTGATGTGAGTTATTGCTTGAATCAACAAAAAACCAAAAACTCAACAAAAAACACCAAAAGAATCAACAAAAAACCAATAAAATCAACAAAAACACCAAAAAAAATGAACAAAGAACCAAAACAACCAAAAAAAGCCCAAAATATCACTTTTGCGCTGGTTTTGACGCTTTTTGTCTATTGCGATCCGAATCGTCCTGATCCGAAGGGGCATTGCACCACTGGTCATTGCGCCGTAATACACCTCTGCGCCGCCAGGTGCAAAAAGTCCCGACTGAAATCCTCGTCAAATTGCCGAATAAAATGATACAAACATCTGGATAAAGTCCTCCTTCGCAACCCTCCACTCGCCTCCCCGAAAATCAACTCGATATTGAACAAATCCTGCGATTAGCACAAGTGCACGCAAAACTTGGCGAGCTCCGTGTCGTCCGCCATTACGCGCCGCTTCAAATCCATGAATTTCTGCAAACCAGTTTGAACGTGTTTAGTGTTGAAGTTCGACTTAGATTTACATTTCGTTTATTTCACGTCATAATCCTATTGGCACCGGCCAGACTGGACCTGTATCCCACTGCTAAAACGCTTTAAAACTCGTTTTGCAATGGATTAAAATGTTTCTAGAGCAAAAGAAATCTTTCTTTATTTTTTGGTGGTGATTTCTGTCGAGACAAAGACTAATCATTACTTGTGCAGTGTCTCGAGGACCTGGAAGTGATACAGGGTCATAACCCTTGTTTTGGTTCTTCTTTAGTCCACTTTCAACCGCTGCCTCACCTTTTCCCGTACAACCCTTTTCCTGAAACACTTATCTCGAGTCCCAGAGGACGTCGCAACGGCCTCGGTTATGTCGATTGTAACATATCGACTGAAAAAACGGCATTAGACAAAAACCTTACCATTTCTAGACATCTTTTTAGCACTAGAAATCACGTTTTAACTTTTGGAATAGCATTTCAACATTCAAAAACACGTTTAATAGCACTCGTCAACAAGTATTTACGCTTTTTCGACAACTATACACTTGAAATTTGTTTTTATTCATTAAAAAGAGAAGAAAAACGAAATTTACATGGTAAAAAGTGTCTTTTCTTGTAATAGCCTCAATAGGACCGTCGAAATTAGAACAAAACAGCAGTGATGAGTCATTCGGTAAGTTCTCGATGACGTCCTGCAGTTTTTGCTTCCTGATTCGCAGTGCAGTGTCAAAGACGCCACTGATTGAGGGGAAGGGATTACCCTACACTATAAATACTCCACCATGCGTGACTTCCTCAAACACAAATACAACTCGTCGAGTTTGTCGTCCGACGCGTACGAAGTGAATTGCCCGACGGTCGACACGCGCACGGGGTTTCTGCCACCAGACTACCAAGGCATGTGCGCACATGTGCAAAATCAAAGCCAATTGGCCAACGACAGAGAGAGGCAACGGACTAGAAGCTTAAACAGTGCGTTTTCGTCGTTGAGGAACACGATTCCGACATTGCCTCGATAAATTGTCGAAAATCGAAACTTTGAATTTATTAAGGGGTTTCACCCAACAGATTATAACTTTGTAAAAATGACCTAAGATTTTAACACACAACGTGAGACCTTAGAATGAACTTGATGCTCCAAACCGACACTAGTACTCCGTCCACTTTTGACACCTGAGTGCCTCAAACCATACAGTCTCAAAAAATGTGGGTCAAGGTCACCCCAATCGCCACTCTCCTACTGAGACTGACCTTGCCAAGTTAGATAGAGAGAAAGAATTGTTTTTAGTTTTTTTGATTTGAAACATGTTTGTTACATTAATGGATGGACTGAGTTATGAGTAAAATCAATTGTAACATTTTACATTACAGATGGCTTCAACTTGATCTTTGCGTTTGCAGAAGCTCCACTGATGGAACTGGTTTTGGAGCATTAAAAGCGAAATGATACAGAATGGCTGCTGCAACACCACCGAGATTAGGCCCGAGCCAAAGCCAGTAAACCTAGCAGGAAAATAAACAAAATTCAATTAATTTCATTCAAACCCTTAAAAAGGTACATTTCAGTTGATGAAAATTCACCAAAATACACATAATTTCCTGAAAAAACACCTAATTTGTTAAAAATGCATTCTAAAGTCATTTAATTTCATGCAAATTCAACGTAATTTGATGAAAATTCACGTAAATTGATAAAAATACATTTTAAAATCACTGAAATCCATGAAAATTCTTTAGAAAATTTAATCAATTTCATTCTTTTACGGTTTTACCCAATGTCCACTCCAAATATTCTTAATAACTGCAGGACCAAATGACCTAGCCGGCTTCTTGCTGGATCCACTAGAAGTAATCTGTACAAAAACACAAATCAAGAAAAACTCAAAAAAATCCATTTAAAACCAACTCACAGCAACCAAATCACAAAAAGCCACTGCCAGCATAATGACCAGCGGTAAAGACCCCACATCCCTAACCTCAGGACGATTCGGATCGCTAACGGCACAAACCATAGAAACCAGCCAAAAAGCGGAGAGAAACACCATACCAAAAGCCTGCACTTCGCTCACGCCATCAGTCACCAACATCGCACCGAGCGATTCCTGCAGCGCACCGGGCGTAAGCACTTTAAACAAAGCCGCACAGACGATCGCACCGGCACTTTGGCACAAAGCATACAGCAAATATCGCACCAGACTCATCTTCCCCGTCGCCAACATCCAGATGGAAACTGCAGGATCGAAGTGCCCGCTGCTCACGTCGCCGATTATATCGACCACGGTCGAGACGATTACTCCGAACCCCACAGCGATCAGCACCGAACCGATGACATTCAAGCCGATAATCGCGTCGCAACCGGCCCAAACGAGGGAGAATGTGCCTGCCAAAACGAGGGAGAGTGTGCCGACGAATTGGGCTACTAACCACCACCAAACGTTGATGTCTGTATCCAATTCGTTGCAGCCTAAGAACGCGACGAGAGCGGATTTGGTTCGCGAACCCATGGCAATGATGTGTGGAGTATTCTAGTAGCTTTGGGGAATGTTTACCAACAAGTGATCTTTATTCAAATCAGTTCCCCCCAAGAAACCTAGGGGGGATTATACACGAGCATCCCATTGGATGCTGGATGCTGCATGCCAGCGCTCTTTGTTAATGGCATGCGCGCCATTAGGTCACCTGGCGGTGACCGAGTGCGTTTCATTGAATTCCATTGACCATTGGTCAATATCACGCAATATCAGATTGCAAACACCTTACAATCTGAGCTGTGTTCGCCCACCGCACCACTCACTCCACACATCATTGCCATGGGTTCGCGAAGCAAATCTGCTCTCGTCACGTTCTTTGGCTGCAACGACCTCGCAAACACCAACCTTTGGTGGTCGCTCGTAGCCGAATTCGTCGGAACATTCGTCGTCGTTTTGGCCGGTTGCGGCGCCTGTATCGGCTTCAATGCCACCGATTTGATGGCTTTGGTGGCGACCTCTCTGGTGTTCGGAGTGACCGCCGCGACCGTGGTCGAGTGCATCTGCTGCGTGAGCCGGTCCCTGGGGGGACACATCAATCCTGCAGTGTCCATTGGGATGTTGGCGACGGGGAAGATGAGTCTGGTGCGATATTTGCTGTATGTTTTGTGCCACAGTTGAGCTGCATCATCTTTTCCCCTCCCTCCTATTTTCAAATGAGTCATATTTTTTTGGCTGTTTTATGGAGGGGTAAAATCAAATGCTACATTTTCCAATTACCCCGAGTTCGGAATCGCAACTTCGATGAAGAGGAATCCAACAAACATACCTGGTAATAAACTCTTCTTTTTTTTTCCAGCACAGATAATTCAGCTTGTTCAGACGTAATTTATTCAAATAAAATTAAAAAGAAGTTGTGTTCTGTTCGTGACAGTGAAATAAAAATAGAATTTTGTTTTAAACAGAAGAAAAATCTTTAATTTTCCATTTTTCAAATCCGAAAATCCCGCCTTAACGACGCCATTTTGAACCCGGAACAAGACCCGGAGCTTGAACCATCACCTGTAGGAAAAAAAACATTTCCTCAACACCCCACCACCCAAAAATAACACCAAAACACAAATTACAATAACATTTATCGAACAAAAAAATACAAATTTCCACCGAATCCAAACCGATGACATCACCATTTTTCTCACTCAACTGCGTGCGCCATCTTGAGTCCATGGAAACTATACGGAGGACGCGAGGAACCACTCATTAAAATTTCCAAATAAAATATATTTTATTTATCAGTTCTTACATTTAAAATAAATCAACATTTACAGATAAATCTTCTTAAAATCAGCCCGTTCCTCATCGGTGAAACAACACCACGTCAAAAAACGATCGTAAAAACCCTCTTCTTTCGGAAGGTACCTCTCGAACACCGTATTAAACGCCAAAGTCTTCTTAAAATTGCAAATTTCCTCGTCGTCCCCGAAAGAAAACCTCAAGAACCGATCCATAACCACCCACTCACTCTCCCTCTTGACGAACAAACTCGTACAAATCTTTAACGAACTGTAAACGCAATTTTTCTTAAATAAAACCATCTCCTCCTCGTCCGTAATACACCTCCGCGCCGCCAGGTGCAAAAAGTCCCAACTAAAACCCTCGTCAAACTGCCGAATAAAATGATACAAACATCTGGATAAAGTCCTCCTTCGCAACCCCACGCTCGCCTCCCCGAAAATCAACTCGATATTAAACAAATCCTGCGATTTGCACAAGTGCACGCAAAACTTGGCGAGCTCCGTGTCGTCCGCCATTACTCGCCGCTTCACATCGAGCGTAACCTTCCGCCAGACGTGCGTGAAGCAAGCGCGCACGGTCTCGCAGTTTCCCGTGTAGCGCGAGACCAAAAACAGCAAGTCGTACACGTCTTTGGTGCACATCTGGAGCACCCTGTCCACAGACGAGATGAGGAATTGCACGTAGACCAAATCCGACATCAAGAAATGCAGAAAACTGAGTCGGATGCACGAAAACAAGACGCGATCCAATTGTTTTTCGTTCATTTGCGACAGAAAGAAATAAATAATTCCGTTTCCGTGTTTGTCGTGATTAATGGCGGTCTGCTCGAGCAGCGACCGGAACTCGCCGCCGAACGACCGGTCGAGAAAAGCGTTTTTTTCGTCGCCGTTGAAAATCGACCAGAAATATCGTACGACGCTCTCGTTTCGTTCGTCGATCGCTTTCAGAAACAAAACGGACTTAAAACTCGTGTTGACGCGTGTCGGATCCACGTCACGTGACATGACGTATTCCCAGAAGTTGAAAATCGGATGTTTGTTCGTTAGGCCGGTTGCGATCAACGGCCGCCAGATGGCGTGCACCGTGGCGACTGCGCAGAACATGCACGCGATGACGTATCTGTCGCGCGGCGGGAGTTCTTCGAGTTGCGCGAACGTTTCGGCGCTTTTTCGCACGTCGACTTTGCCGTGCGGCGTCCATTTGGTCAGTTTGATGCATTTCGCGGCGCCGAGTTTGTGGCCGATGGACACGAACGGGTTTTGCGTGTGCAGGTATTTCAGCCAATCGCGGAGCTCCAATCCGATGTGCTGCACGAATGTTTTCAGCTGCGGTTTGAGGGTAAGCGGGATGGAGAGTACGGAAGCCTTAGCGCACATTTTCGCTTCGATCGATTTCCAGTCTTCTTTGTACGTGCAAATGCACTCCCAGTCGGCGTACACGTCCGAGTGGAACCGCCATATTGAAATTGCAGAGTTTACGAGTGAAAGGTGCTGGAGCGTCGGTTGAGACAGAACAAATTTCATGTCGACTAAAAAGGAAATAATAAATAATGAATCATAATTAATTAATTTATGTTGGTGCGTTATAGTCACGTGGTTTTGATGGCTGCTGATTGGAGCATTTGGTTTTTGGTGTTTTTTTTTAGCTGAGCCTTATGAGCTACCGTATTTGTGTGTTATATTAATGTCGAATTTTTGTGATAATAAAACGGATTTTCAAGTACAATAGTGGATTGTTTTCTGCGTTATTAAACCTGAATTCGATGGGAAATTCAGTCGTGGGTCTAAGTTATCCACGATTGCATGAAATTCCGATCTGTGGTTCTATAAGTTTGGTGTATGCATTCCGTGTTGTATCTTACGCTGCGTGCGCCATTTAGCGGCGGGTGGTGGAAGCACGGAGTAAAAGAGCTTCTACTAGTGCCGCTGCCATTATTTTTGTTAGTTGACAAATAAATGCTGCAAACGTTTAATTCGAAAGGAAAAGAAATAAATCCGACATAAAAAAAAATCCATTTTTAATTCATCATTTTCATTTAGTGGTTTAATTCATCAAATCCATCAAATTAAAGCATTATATCATCACATCACCACAATAAACAGCCAAATACTGCGTAAATTCACAATAAACAAACAAATACTGCGTAAATCCACAACAAACACGAAAATATCACAAAATTGAGCACAAAAAACAACTATATATATCACAAAAAATGCTGAAAACACGCTTGGAATTCCATTCCAACGTGGCAAAAATTATCTAGGTCAAGTTCAAGGCTTTTTCAGTGATGAATGTCCAGTCCAGACCACGCTTTCTCCATCCTCCACATCGAAAAAGCGCACTTCAACTCGCCACTGTTCTCGTACCTGCAATTACTCGCGATTTTCTTATCGTATTCGTCTCGGTTGAGCAGATTGTTGAGGAAATCAATGTACCGCGACGCGAGTTTCAAAGTTTCGATTTTCGACAATTTATCGCTTGGCAATGTCGGAATCGTGTTCCGCAACGACGAAAACGCACTATTCAAGCTTCTAGTCCGTTGCCTCTCTCTGTCGTTGGCCAATTGGCGCTGATTTTGCACGTGTGCGCACATGTCTTGGTAGTCTGGCGGCAGAAACCCCGTGCGCGTGTCGGCCGTCGGGCAATTCACTTCGTACGCGTCGGACGACGAACTCGACGAGTTGTATTCGTGTTTGAGGAAGTCACGCATGGTGGATGACAAGAACGGAAGAGTCAGCTACAAGCCAAGGAGCTGTATTTATAGTGTGGGGTAATCCCTTCTGCCCAATTAGTGGCGTCTTTGCCCCTGTACTGCGAACCAGGAAGCAAACACTGCAGGACGTCATAAGGACTTACCGAATGACTCATCACTGCTGTTTTGTTCTAATTTCGACGCTCCTGTTGAGGCTTTTCCAAGAAAAGACACTTTTTGCCGTGTAAATACTTTTTTTAATGAATAAAAACGTAAATTTCAAGTGTATAGTGTGTTTACTTGTCGGAAAAGCGTAAATACTTGTTTACAAGTTCTATTAAACGTGTTAAAACGTGTTTTTAAATGTTGAAATGCTATTCCAAAAGTGAAAAAGTGATTTCTAGTGCTGAAAGTTGTGTAGAAATGATAAGATTTTTTGTCTAATGTCGTTTTTTTCAGTCGATATGTTGCAACCGACATAACCGTTGCGACGTCCTCTGGGACTCGAGATAAGTGTTTCAGGAAAAGGGTTGGACGGGAAAAGGTGAGGCAGTGGACTAAAGTGGGACCAAAACAAGGGTTATGACCCCGTGTATCACTTCCAGTTCCTCGAGACACTGCACAAGTAATGATTGGTCTTTGTCTCGACTGAAATCACCACCAAAAAATAAAGAAAGATTCTTTTTGGTCTAGAAACCTTTTAATCCATTGCAAAAAGTGTTTTAAAGCGTTTTAGCAGTGGGATACAGGCCCAGTCTGGCCGGTGCCAATAGGATTATGACGTGAAATAAAAGAAATGTAAATTCAAGTCGAACTTCAAGTTCACCCCTGTAATGATGACGTAGGTTAGTGACCTAGTGCCAAGTGACTCATCAACACTAAACACGTTCAAACTGGTTTGCAGAACGAAACAAAAACAGTGCTGGACTGGCAAGGCGGGCTACCGGGAGTTTCCCGGTGGCCCGACGCATTTTTTGGTCTGAAAATGCACTTTTTTTGGTCCGAAAATGCATTTTTTGGTCCGAAAATGCATTTTTTG
>JAQIXU010002121.1:0-13478 GCA_034701245.1 Strigamia transsilvanica | reverse complement strand
TAAAACGCAATTCTTCAATTTAAAAGTGCACTTTTTCACCGTATGCTCTTTTATTAATTTGTGTGCGTTTTCAGTAAGTGTTGCAATTTCGATAATCATTTCCACACACTTGCTGGGGTGCATATAATCGCTTAATTTGATTATATTTCTACCAAATGTTGCAATTACGGTCATTATTACCACACACAGTTGAGTCATGCTAATAGGAGCTATATTTCCTATACATTGTGCAGCATTAACTTCCGAAGGTATAGTTTCCCACAACTGACCAACTTGAAGCAAGAAAATCTTATTCCTTCCACCAGCATATTTCTATCCAGTATCCAAGTTCGGACCTAGGTAAGCTCTTTTGGAGTGTAATAGAATTTATTAAATGAAAACCTTTTTTCAATACCAAACTATTTTTCTGTTTCTAACCAACACAGCTTTTCATTAAAAATATTTTTCCTCTGTTTTAGTCAGCAGTATGAAGCTGTACCTGTTTATTTTTGCTTTTCTAATGGTTTTGGCGTTGAATGAAGTGGCTGCAGGTTGTCGTTGGGATGGAACTACACCGGCTTGCAATGGTGCTTGTAAGAAAGAAGAGGTCGGGTGTTATAGGACTAAATTGCCACCTGGTCAAAGTGTCTGGTGTAAGACCGGGACTAAGATTCTCTGTTGTGCCACAATCACGGAGTGTTGTAGTAACAATGGCTGTTAACGATAATAATAACACTGGATTTGCTCTACAAATGTAATAACTGTACACATTTCAGTATTTGTATTGTATTGAGTAACTCCAAATAATTGACAAATAAAATCTAAAAAAGATTAAAGCAGTTTCTTTTGAAGTGTCATTTAGAAGCACCACTTTAGCAGCAGGTGGCATAATTCCTTTTGTGTCCTTACACCGTTTATCCGTTGGATCGGATAGACATGTAAAATCATGCATCACTTCACTCAGCATATTTCTATCCAGTATCCAAATAAGAATCTACGTAAGCTCTTTTGGAGTGTAATAGAATTTATTAAATGAAAATCTTTTTCCAATACCAAACTATTTTTGCCATTATTAAAGAAAATTTCATTATTGAAAACATGATAATCATCTCCACATACTTGCTGGTGCGCATATACAGTAATTGCTTAATTTGATCATATTTCCACCAAATGTTGCAATTACAATCGTTATTACCGAAATAAATCGAAATATTTAATTAATTGAACTTTTGCGTCGCTCGACTTGAAGTTGACGACATATTCGACGACGAATATCAATTTAATTCCGCTTTCCGCCGGAATGTTGTTCAAAATTATTTTATTCCTAAGCGTAAAATTTTTTAATAAAAAATGCCAAGTTTTGTTAAACTTACTTCCTCACGCCAGGAACCAACTCCCTTTGCGAAACCACAAAATTCAGCGAAATCAAATGCGCGATCTCAATCAACGGCTTAAAAACCGACAAACAAACATCGGTTCCACAACTCAACATTTTCTCACTCGACGGCGCAACTAAAAAACCAAAAAACCAAATAAATCATCAATCTCTTCAAACAAAAAATCAAAAAACTCACAATCCGGAGTCGAATCGATGAAAATAAGCGAACAACAACTTTCATGAAACAAACCTAACCTAAAAAAGTACCAAAATGAAACCCAAAACTCCAAAATTGACCAAAAATCACGACGTCCATCCCGAGCATTTCTCGTCACAATTCACGATTTCCAACACCTCAACCACCAACAAAATATTCTCACCGACGAAACTCGTGTGGAAATAAAATTCCTACAATTAAAAAAACAACAACGGAAATCAACAAATGGCGGCCATTTTGGAAAAATGTTTTAAATATTTTTTGATTTTCGCACCTCTTTCAAGTTAATCGTTTCGCTATCAATTTCTTCTTTGCGAATTCCTCCGCGACAAATCCGACCGAAAAACTGCTTGTACACGGCATCGTACAAGTGGATTTGTACGATATAGTTGCGATGTGTCTCCTGAAAAGTTCAAATCGAGTCAACAACTTCATTACCATGGCAACCGCCGCCATTTTGGTTACTTGAGCGGGCGATGGTGATTTCGGTACGTTTTGTACGGATTTGACGAGGAAACTAAACGCAACGTTATCCTCGCAGCTTCGTTGTACCCGATCCCAAGCGGGGCTAATAAATGCCACGGAATTCATTATGGTTTAGTTGCGGGGAAAAAAGCGGATTCCGTTTCATGTTTTTCAGCGACACGATTATCCAGCCAATCAGGTCGCTCCATTGGTGCTCATTGCATAAAAACACCGGAGTAAAAAACAATACTAAACCAAGTAAGTTCAAGTTACTTTTTGACACTTGTGCCAATGCAATTCCTGCTAGTAGCACAACTACTAAACACGCCAGGAGAATACGAGTCATACTCATGTTCGTACTGCTTTTTTAACCTGCAAGAAAACAACAGCGGGGTGCCAAGTAAATACAAGCTACAATTCATCTAAATTTTACAAAAAAATAAAATTTGTTTTGTAAATAAATGGTTTATTTTTCCATAAGGTGGGTCGCGAAAAATTTTAAAATCTCATACCGGGCCGCGGTCAAAAAAGTTTGGGAAACACTGGTCTAGGCCACGTCCATTGCCGCTATACTCTTGAACGTACCGTATGTGAAACATGTAGGGTCTTGCAACCGTGCATGTTGCCGGTTCGTAGTGAGTTCGGGCCGTCACTTCAAGTTCTGCCCAGGCCAGTGGTCGCTGCCCAAGGTGGCCGATGATGCGGTAGTGATAAATAAAGAAAGTGTTGTTACCTGTAATGTGTTTCTTGAAGTGAGTAGCTTGATGGAAATGGATGTAGGAAGGACCGTGGTCAAGAAGCAGCCATTGGGTAAGTTCAAAATTAACATACTGTTTATTTGCATAAAATTACATAGGGGGCGCTGCTAGTGCGAGCGCGTCAAAAATTCTCAAAAGATGAGAATGGAGTTGGAACACTCCAACTTGTGCTTGTGGACGTTCTGGTGTGTTCTCTTTGGCCAAGTCGATGTGAAGTGAGAAGTGTGCTGTCTTTGCTCGTATTTAAGCGAAATCGGCATGCTTGTTCTCCATTTTTAATATTATGGTACAGCATTCAATTTCTTTTACAGCTGTCACACGTCAGGTTAGCTTTCGCTAATGAGAATATAATTACTTGTACGGATTTATCTCGTTCTCATTTCGTATTAAACATTTGATTTTTAAGAGAACGGAAATAATGTTAAAAGTGTGAAACGAAAAAGAATCTAAAAATGCGAGATTTATATGAAGAGAAGAATAATTGGCATCTATTTAATTTATATAATGTTTAAAAACTGTGTAAGTACATATGTAAGCAGAAATAGAACTGTTTGTTTGATTTGATTTGAGAAAGAGAGAGATATCAGTTGATAGCGCCTAATAGCGGAATATGTGCGAACTTGTCCAACTGTTTGCTACTCACTCATTATTATTTAATGCGTAGTACAAATAGTAATATTTTATACATTGTACTAAAAATTAAATTGCATTATGTTGTCTGCTGCTACAACCTCCATCGCCACCACGAGGGGTTAGTTTCATCAGTTGGCTCTGCCGATATTCAAGATGGCGGTAACGTGTCCATTCTGTGTTATTCTGTCTCACGCTACCAAGCTAACAATCCACCATGTTGCTTCGGGCTAAGACTTAGCTTACCACAACATTAAAGACAAAGAAAACACTAGTGTTAATCCTCATATTAATTTACATTTGCTTCAAACGACATCTGCCTTATACATTTAAGGCAATACTCAAAACAAAAAGCCGACAAGTTTCACTTCTACCGCGTGCTTCTTTTTTCTTTTTTTTTCCACTAAAATAATCACAGAAATTTAAAATTATTTAATTAAAGCAAATTGAAACAAAAAATAAAAGTTTATTTTTTTATCATTTTGAGCACGGTTAAATTTTAAATTTTAAATTATGTTTGAAATGATGATACTCGCTTTCTTACTTCCATTTGAGCCGGTTATAAAACAATAGTAATTAAATTAGCCACCAGGCCGCGCTACGCCACTGAAACCCACAACATTTGAATTGCCATAAATGCCATGCCTCCACTGGGACAAATGTTCTAGATAAGTAAGTTCTGGAAAATTAATCGGAATTCAGGTGGCTCCACTTCTCCTTATAACTATAAGATCTAGAAAATTAACAATATGGAACCAAATGGCGGTGCCTAGAGTAACTGCACTGCACTGCACTTGTTTTGTTGTAATAATGTGTTTTGTTGAATTTTCCACTGGAAAACAATCTTCTAGAAGATAATAGTGGAAAACAATCTTCCAGAACTTTTGACTGGCAACTTTGTTTTCTAGAAAATTAAATAATAGAACCAACAATCTTCTGGAACATTTGTCCTAGAGTTCGCCGTAGTTTGCTCGATTTATATAAAGAGAACAATAATTTACATCTCTTCAATTTACTTAATTAAACATTGTGTAAGTACATACAGTATGCATATAAACATAAATTGAACTAGTTATTTCATTTTATTTGAGAAAGACAGAGAAATCTCCTCGTAGCAACTCATGGCTGAATATGGGAGGAGATGTGCAACTGGTAGCTTACTCACTCATCACTTTTTAATGATGATTGCATCTGCAGCTGATTTTGAGCGAGTTTGGCTGCTACTCAAAATTTTAGTTTTCAAGTGAAATAAATAAACAGTAAAACAAATAAACTCAAAGAAATGAAGAATTTTAAAAAAAGTTAAAAATTAAAAAGAAAAAAATTAAAAAACTAAAAAAAAAAATTAAAAATTAAAAGAAATCAAAAAAAAAAAAATAATAATAATAAATCAAAATAAATGAAATGAAAAATAAAATAAACGTCTCTACGCTCAGTTCACAGAATAACACAGAAGGGATAGTCTGCCAACCAACCGCCTTTGATGTTGACTGCGGCGGGACTAGTGACGGTGATGGAGGCATTCATGAAAATGCATAGTACAAATAGTTTTTTTTTTCACATTGTACTAAAAAACATTATTTAATGTTTTAAAAAAATTTTTTTTATTGTAAATTACCAACACATTTTCTTTTTTCAGGCTTCCACACTTACTTTGGGCTTCTTTTCCTGCCTCTCTATGTTCTCTTGGAATTTAAATTTAGTAGTTTTGGTGGGTTAAGAACAACAAATATTGTTGGAATGGCATTCCAAATTCGATTTGTTTCGCTCACTGCACGTAAACTGAGATGGTTCAAAATGGTTGGCACAAACATAATTATTTTTATACAAATGTGATGGATTAACATACTCAAGGTAAATTTCATTTAGTACTTTTTTTATTTTTATGTAACAGTTTTGCTTTAATTTTATTAACATACTGTAAAGATCTGTATAATTACTTGTTGTGAAAAAGGTTATTAAAGGTCATCTGTTATTTCATAAAAATTTTTTATTTGGTAAAGATGTTTTATTTTATTTTATTTTATTTTATTCACTTTTGCTTCTGTCTGCCACCTGGCTTACCACAACATGAAAGACAAAGAATACACTGCTACTCCTCGTATCAATTTACATTTGCATCCAAAGACATCTGCTTTATGGAGAATAGAAAAGTACTACTCAAAACAAAAAGCCCACAAATTTCACTTTTACTGTGTGGTTTTTTTTTTTTTTCTTTTTCACTGAAATTCACACAAATTAAAGGTATTTAATTAAAGCAAATTAAACAAAAAAAATAAAAGTTGGTTTTTTCATCATTTTGTGCACGGTTAAATTTAGATTTAAAATTGTGTTTGAAATGATAATACAGTACACAGTTTCTACTTCCAGTTGTGCTGGTTATAAAACCGTAATAATTAAACTCGCCACCAGGCCGCGTTACGCCACTGAAAGGCGCAACATTTGAATTGCCATAAAGAGTTCGCCGTAGTTTGCTCGATTTATATAAAGAGAACAATAATTTACATCTCTTCAATTTATATTATTAAACATTGTGTAAGTACATACGCATATAAACACAAATTGAACTAGTTATTTCATTTTATTTGAGAAAGAGAGGGAAATCTCTTGATAGTGACTCATGGCTGAATATGGGAGATGTTCAACTAGTAGCTTACTCACTGATCAGTGATCGGTGATCACTATTTAATGATGATTACATCTGACTGTGAGCGAGTTTGGCTGCTACTCAAATTAGTGAAATAAATAAATAAACAGAGTAAAACAAATGAAATCACAGACATTTCGACTTAGACATTTAGGTATTAGACATTTTGTCATTAGACATTCCAAGGTGGATCCGTGTGAACAGTAGGAAGGTTAGTAGCAACATTCATTTCAAAACACACAATCGATTTGAAATCGGGTTCGGCGCATGCGCCGACGCGCCGCCGTGCTTAGCAACCGTCGGTTGCTAAGAAGTCGTGTGCAAAACAGGTGCACAAATTCGGGCCTGGGCCAAGCTGAACGGTCCAGGCACATGCCAACTGTTGGCAGCTGCAGTGCCGTTAGCTGTTGGGGTGTAAAACACACAACTTTATTTGTCCTTAAAACACAATAAAAAAAACATTTTTTTCAGAAATAATATTGAACAAAAATTACTTTATATATAAACTATTTACATGAAGAATAAATAATAATGATTCGTGAGCCCACGAAGCTCTTATCCGTGGCCCTGTCCTCTGCTACGAGGCGTACTAGCGAGCGATCGAGCAACTGAGAATCTTGCAGATGTTATCGTTCGACCACTATACGTCCGAGCACCAATCCCAACTTGAGCGAGTAGTCGCCGGCTGCTCGCAACAATTGTGGAGAGAAAATCAAGGCATCAACACATTATTTTCTTTTTCAGACTTCCATGCTTCCGCTTGGCTTCTTTTCTTGCCCCTCCGTGTTCTCTCCGAATCTAAATTTAGTAGTTGTTTCGCTCACTGCTCATAAACTGAGATGGTTCAAAATGGTTGGCTCTGTATAATTACTTGTTATGAAAAAGGTTGTTAAATTTCATCTCTTATTTCATAAAAAAATTGTATTTGTTAAAGATATTTCATTTTATTTTATTTTATTTTATTTTATTTTATTTTATTTCATTTTATTTTATTTTATTTCATTTTATTTTATTTTATTTACTTTCATTTTATTTCATTTAATTATTTGTTTATTTGTTCATTAATTATTAAATTACCCTAAAGCATCCTTTCCATTTGGAAATCTAAAAAACAACAGATCAAGACATGCTCCTCGATTGCACCAACATCTAATTGCAGAGCAATGATGCCCCTTAGAATTAGACATTACAAAAATAATTAACACTCAAGGAAAAAGAAAACTTATATGAGAAAGAACAGATTAATTTACTGCCACAAAGTTCTACAAAAAAATTACGTCATCAGTGATTGTCACGCAAGTATTGACAAAATACAGCACAAAAATTAGAGTAAAAATTACATTGTGTTTTGTTGTCTGCTGCTACAACCTCCATCGCCGCCTCGGGCCCCTAAAATTTTGGGCCCCTAAAAATCGGAAGCCCAAGGACGTGCTTATTGCACCTAGGCCTAAATGTGGTCCTGGAGAGGGAGGGGACAATAATATTTTTGCAGGGGGGGTGTCCAAAATATTAAGTAAAAATAAAAATTCTTACCCCAAAGGGCCTCTCTTTTATCTCAAGTGCTCTGGGCCCCCCAAGCCCTTGATCCGACCCTGGTCAGCATCAGGGGTTAGGTTCGTCAGTTGGCTCTGCCCATATTTAAGATGGCAGTGACTTGTCTGTTCTGTGTTATTCTGTCTCACTCTACCAAGCTTACAGATGCAGTCGTACAACAATCCACCAAATTGCTTCTGTCTGAGACCTGGCTTATCAAAGAAAACACTGCTACCGTACTCCTCGTATCAATTTACATTTGCATCATACGACATCTGCCTTATGGAGAATGGAAAAGCACTACCGGTACTCAAAACATAGAGCCCACAATTTTCACTTATAAAATGTTGTTATTTTTTTTAAACTTTTTTTTTTAATTGAAATAATCACAAAAATTAAAGGTATTTAATTAATGCAAATTAAAACAAAAAATAAAAGTTTATTTTTAATCAATTTATGCATGGGTAAATATAAATTTATAATTTTTTTTGAAATGATGATACTCGATTTCTTAATTCCATTTGTGTCGGTTATAAAGCCGTAGTAGTTATTTGTAAATTCGCCAATGGCCACGCGACATATGAATTGACATAAGGAGTCCGCCGACTCAAAATGTTACAATCAACCGTTGTTTTTTCGATTTATATAAAGAGAATAATAATTTACATCTCTTCAATTTACTTAATTAAACATTGTGTAAGTACATACAGTATGCATATAAACATAAATTGAACTAGTTATTTCATTTTATTTGAGAAAGAAAGAGAAATCTCTTCATATCAACTCATGGCTGAATGTGGGAAAAGATGTTCAGCTGGTGGCTTACTCACTCATCACTATTTATATTTAATGATGATTACATCTGACTGTGAGCGAGTTTGGCTGCTACTCAAAATTTTATTTTTCAAGTGAAATAAATGCATTCAGTAAAACAAACAAAATCAAAGAAATTAAAAATTAAAAAAAAGTTGAAAACTAAAGAAACAAAATTAATACCTAAAGAGAAAAATTAAAAATTAAAAAAAAAACTAAATTAAAACGGATGTGTCGAAGGCGTTCGACACACCCTCACATCCGTACATACTGAACACTCTAGGCGACCAGTCGATCGGTCCCGCCCCCATTCGTCTCTTCACGTCCTACCTCAGTGACAGGACGTTTCACATTTCCACGGACCCCACTGCTCAATTCTTCCCCTCCCCCCGCGGCGTCATACAGGGTACCGTCACGAGCCCTATGTTGTACAATGCAGTATCCAGCCCACTCCTCGATCTCCCCCTCCAATCTAACATCTTCACTTAGGTCGACGACAATTTTTTGTCACGCCTCACTGATGGGCCGGCCCCTCCGGATCTCTTCGCTCCGGACCTCGCTTGTCTTTCAACGTGGTACTCCCACCACGACATGAGCATCAACACCGCTAAAACGTCTATCATCTCGTTCGATGTTCCCCGCGCCCGCGCCCCTTACCCAACCTCCTCGGTCTCGGCCCTGGGATTGACAATGGACGCCCACCTGACGTTCGCTTTGCACATTGCAAAGCTGACGACATTCCTTCTCTGCTCTACGTTCCTGATCAAACGCCTCCGCCGAGTCCTATCCCTAGGCGAGCTAACCATGTACATCCGGACCAAGATCCATCCGACCCTCTCTTACGCCTCTTACCCTCTCTTACGGGCGGCTTACAAGATCCCTCTGCGGTCGAGGGTCACCCCCACTTGTAATAAACACAGGATTCTGTCCCTCGCCAATCTACTGCGCCTCCAAGACCTCTCCACACTCTCAGACAGGCTCCGTAATGCGCAGAATCCCATGCACGCCGTGGGTAACTCCTTCCTTTCAAACGTCGTCACTCGCTCGCACCTCGAGAAGATTTAAATTCGAGACTTCCACCCGCCATCACGCCACCCACCTCAGATCCTTCCCCCACAGATGCACGCACTCCTGGAACGACCAACCTCACGAAGTCCGCGCTACAGTCTTCGATTGCTCGGCCGCCCGGTGTCAATTCCACTGCCGTCACTTTTACCGCCGCCTGCATGACCACATCCTCGCGGAGCAAATGGATAATTAACTCATGTATTTACTCCCTTGGAGTTTTAGTGAAATAAATAAATAAATAAATAAATAAATAAGTAAAATAAATAAAATATAAAATAAAATGAAAGGCACCCAGCTTGCTCCACCGAGCTTACAGATGCAGTCGTAGACTAATCCACCATATTGCTTCCGGCTGAGAATTGGCTAAGCACAACATTAAAAAAAAAGCCCACAAGTTTTACTTCTACCGCGTGCTTCTTTTTTTCTTTTCTTTCCACTGAAATAATCACACAGATTTAAAGGTACGATATTTAATTAAAGCAAATTAAAACACAAAATAAAAGTTAATTTTTTTTTTATCATTGCATCGAACTGTGAGTGTGTTTGGCTGCTATTCAACATTTTATTTTTCAAGTGAAATAAATAAACAGATTAAAACAACTAAAATCAAAGAAATTAAACATTTAAAAAAAAATTAAAAATTACAAAGTTTTAACCAGGGCCGGACTAAGGAGGAGGGGCAGCTAGTGGACCATTACCGCCCCCCCCCCCATTCTAAAGGACACCTCTGGCACAGATAAAAATGTACTTTTCTTTATTTAAAACTCAATTCTTCAATTTAAAAGTGCACTTTTTCACCGTATGCTGTTTTATTAATTTGTGTGCGTTTTCAGTAAATGGTGCACACTCGCTGGTGTGCATATAATCGCTTAATTTGATTAAATTTCCACCAAATGTTGCAGTTACGATCATTATTACCACACACAGTTGAGTCATGCTAATAGGAACTATATTCCTATATATTGTGCAGCATTAACTTCAGAAGGTATAGTTTTCCACAACTGACCAACTTGAAGCCAGAAAAGCTCATTCCACCGGCATATTTCTATCCAGTATCCAAGTAAGGACCTAGGTAAGTTCTTTTGGAGTGTAATATGATTTATTAAATGAAAACGTTTTTTCAATACCAAACTATTTTTCTGTTTCTAGCTAACACAGCTTTTCATTAAAAATATTTTTTTTCTGTTTTAGTCAGCAGTATGAAGCTGTACCTGTTTCTTTTTGCTTTTCTAATGGTTTTGGCATTGAATGAAGTGGCTGCAGATTGTATTTGGAGAGGAAATGCACCGGATTGCTATGATACTTGTTTGAATAAAGAGTCCGAGTGTTATAGGAGTTCACGCCCACCTGGTCATAGTGTCACGTGTTCGACCGGGACTAAGGTTCTCTGTTGTGCCACATACAGGGAGTGTTGTCGTAAACATGGCTGTGCACGTTAATAATAACACTGGATTTGCTTTACAAATGTAATAACTGTACACATTTCAGTATTTGTATTGTATTGGGTAACTCCAAATAATTGACAATTAAAATCTAAAAGATAAAAGCAGTTTCTTTTGAAGTGTCACTTTGAAGAACCACTTTAGCAGCAGCTGGCATAATTCCTTTTGTGTCCTTGGATCGGATAGAAATGTAAAATCATGCACCACTTCACTCAGCATATTTCTATCCAGTATCCAAATGAGAACTTACGTAAGCTCTTTTGGAGTGTAATAAAATTTATTCAATAAAAACCTTTTTTCCAATACCAAACTATTTTTGCCATTATTAAAGAAAATTTAATTGTTGCAAACATGATAATCATTTGCACATACTTGCTGGTGTGCATAGAATTGCTTAATTTGATCATATTTCCACCAAATGTTGCAATTACAATCATTATTACCGAAATAAATCGAAATATTTAATTAATTGAACTTTTGCATCGCTCGACGTGAAGTTGACGACGCATTCGACGACGAATATCAATTTAATTCCGCTTTCGGCCAGGATGTTGTTCAAAATTATTTTATTCCGAAGCGTAAAATTTTTAATAAAAAATGGCAAATTTTGTTTAACTTACTTCAAAAAAAAGGATTTTTTCGTACATTTTTCAAGAAAAATGACAAAATCTAGTAAACTTTGCGGTGGAAGATGTAAAATCTCCAAAAAACTGCAAATTTCTCAAAGCATCGCACGTAATTTTAATTAAATCACCTCTCATAGTGCACGAATTATCGTTCAAATTCCTCACGCCATTGCGAAACCACAAAATTCTCCGAAATCAAATGCGCGATCTTAAGCAACGGCTTCAAAACCGACAAACAAACATCGATTCCACAACTCAACATTTTCTCACTCATCGGCGCAACTAAAAAACCAAAAAAACAAAATAAATCATCAATTTCTGAAAACAAAAAATCAAAAAACTCACAATCCGGAGTCGAATCGATGAAAATAAGCGAACAACAACTTTCATGAAACAAACCTAACCTAAAAAAGTACCAAAATGAAACCCAAAACTCCAAAATTGACCAAAAAACACGAATTTTTCACCCAAAACTTCCGCCATTAGCCTCAATCCTTCGTCGTTTTGCTTAAACAGCCGCATCGACGTCCATCCCGAGCATTTCTCGTCACAATTCACGATTTCCAACACCTCAATCACCAACAAAATATTCTCATCGACGAAACTCGTGTGGAAATAAAATTCCTACAAATAAAAAACAACAACAACGGAAATCAACAAATGGCGGCCATTTTAGAAAAATGTTTTAAATATTTTTTGATTTTCGCACTTCTTTCAAGTTAATCGTTTCGCTATCAAATTCTTCTTTGCGAATTCCTCCGCGACAAATCCGACCGAAAAACTGCTTGTACACGGCATCGATTAAGTGGATTTGTACGATGTAGTTGCGATGTGTCTCCTGAAAAGTTCAAATCGAGTCAACAACTTCACTACCATGGCAACCGCCGCCATTTTGGTTACTTGAGCGGGCGATGGTGATTTCGGTCCGTTTTGTACGGATTTGACGAGAAAACTAAACGCAATGTTATCCTCGCAGCTTCGTTGTACCCGATCCCAAGCGGGGCTAATAAATGCCACGGAATTCATTATGGTTTAGTTGCGGGGAAAAAAGCGGATTCCGTTTCATGTTTTTCAGCGACACGACTATCAGCCAATCAGGTCGCTCCATTGGTGCCTCCAAGGTTGAACGACGTTATTAGGTTTGGCCACTTCTCAAAAATGACGTCACTTCCTGAAATTGAAGGGGCGGAGCTAGTGGCGTGGCCATTGCGACTCTGACGTCAGTGGGCGCCAGATTCCAATTCTAACTTATGTAATCTCCGGAGTCCCAGGAGATGGCGCACCCGTCGGGTTACGTCAGTTCCGGTTTCACTTACGGGTTACGCGGTCGTTTGGAAATAGGTTTTGGTAACTATTTGTTGAAAAAAGTATCGATTAATCTGTTTTTCTGTTAAATTTTCTGTTTTTGGTTGCTAATATTGGTTTCTAGTTTTAGTAAAAGCAAAAATGGAGCAATTTGCAGACCCTGATTTGTTTAATCAGTTTGAAAACCACGCGGACCATGAGGGCGTGGATTCACCAGCCCAAGTTTCGGCCATGGATTTGATTTTAGCCGAGATGCGGGATATGAAGGCTCAGTTGGCCGCGCTGCAACAGCAGCAGAACGTTGCGGGTTCTGTAGGACAGGTAACTGCTCCTACAGGAGTGGACAATCAAATCCCGCTCGCAACGCAGCTTTTGGCGGACCCGCTGACCGCTACGACGGCAGCAGGGGTGAATCAATCAAACGATTTTGATTTCGTGGCAGGTGAAAAATCTGCTTTGATAGTCCCAACGAAGTTCGGGCCTGATATTCCTGGAAGCTTGGAAAGCTGGGTCCAGAATGGCTTGTTTAACGTCCCTACGGATTATAGGGCGAAAGTGATTGATAAGTATCAGATTCCAGGTAATTTGCGTTACCTGGAGCCTCCGCCTTGTGAAAG
>JAQIXU010002120.1:0-13481 GCA_034701245.1 Strigamia transsilvanica | reverse complement strand
GTCTAAAAAGTCGACTTTTCAGTCTAAAACGTCGACTTTTTAGTCTAATAGGCCAACTTTTCAGTCTAAAACGTCGACTTTTCAATCTAAAATGTCGATTTTCAGTCCAAAACGTTGACTTTTCAGTCTAAAATGTCGATATTTTGGTCAAAAATTTCAATTTTTAGGCTAAAACCGTCGATTTTTTTCCAATTCACCTCCGCCACGGGTTTTATTTAATTTATTCATTTCTTTTCTCTCCATCAACCCATTTGACTCTTGACGCATTTCGTCTCGTTATTTTACCTAAATTGAAGACCGGGCAGGTTTTTGTTTGAAGAAAGGATTCCAAAGTGTAATGAGAAGCAGCGCAGGGCTCAGCAGGGGGCGTGAGAGGGACGTCGTAGTGGGGCAGCGAAGAAAGATCAGTGAGTGCGCATGCGTTCCACGGGTGGTAGGCTCCCTGGTGCGCAGTGTGATCAGTAAGGGGCTGGTTGGGGAACCTGCCGCAAGAAGAACTGATTGATGGCAGCTCGTGATGAGGGAATGGCGGTTCCTGCAAAACAAAGAGAAAACACATTCAGTCGAAACCAATTTAACCTCAATCCGCATTACCATTCATTTCCTTTTAGTTAGGTTTAGGGCCGAGTGGTAATTACAGGGAATGAGGGAAGCCCAACATCGCTCTATTGCTGTTTGCTTGGCCATGTTTTGTAATTTACTCGGGTAAATCAACGGGTCGAGGCAAAGTGCAATTGTTTTGTGCAAATGTTGAATGGTTTTTTGTGAGTTTTTTTGGTTTTTTTGTGGAATTATTGGCAGTTTTGGGGTTTTTGTATTTTTTATAAAGAATTTAGACCAAATCTTAACATTTCCAGATTTCAAGACAAATTTTCAGATTTTAGACCAAATTTTCAGATTTTAGACCAAGTTTTAAGAATTTAGATCACATTTTCAGAATTTGGACCAAAATTTCAGATTCTAGACCAAAATTTCAGATTCTAGACCAAATTTTAAGACTTTAGACCAAATTTCCAGATTTCAAGACAAATTTTAAGAGTTTAGATCACATTTTCAGATTTTAGACCAAGTTTTAAGAATTTAGATCATTTTCAGAATTTAGACCAAAAATTTCAGATTCTAGACCAAGTTTCCAGACTTTAGACCACATTTTCAAATTTCAGACTAAATTTTCAGATTTTAGGCCAAGTTTTAAGAATTTAGATCACATTTTCAGAATTTAGGCCAAGTTTTAAGAATTTAGATCACATTTTCAGAATTTAGACCAAAATTCCAGATTGAGACCAAAATTTCAGATTCTAGACCAAGTTACATAAATGTAAACCAAATTTTCAGATTCTAGACCAAGTTACATAAATGTAAACCAAATTTTCAGATTCTAGACCAAGTTACATAAATGAAAACCAAATTTTCATATTCTAGACCAAGTTACATAAATTTAGACCAAAATTTAAGATTTTAGACAAAATTTGAACATTTCAGACCAAACTTGAACATTTCAAACCAATTTTCAACATTTCAGACCAATTTTCAACATGTCAGATCAAATTTGAACATTTCAGACCAATTTTCAACATTTCAGATCTCACTAACTTTTTGGCCCAAATTTGAACATAAAACATAGCACCCATGCACACAAACAATCAATTTCGAACAAAACCCTCCCATCGCACGACTCCTTACCTGCATATAGTGCGCCGTCCTATGCATAGCCGCATTCATCACAGACAGAGCAGCTGGGGCCATACGAGAGCAAATGCGGGTACGAGTTGTCCAGTTGCACGCACACTCAAAACTGATGCGAAATCTTCCAGTCTCCCCCTCGGAGCCGCCAACTGCCTTTCAACTCGCCGCCCGCCAATCACCATCGAGCGGTCCGGGGCAAAAAGAACTTGCTCCGGGTCAACATTGTGTTGACACTTCAAAATGACACCGATTATCCCCCCTGCTATTACTAGGGGGCGCACAGGCGGGCCAACTATCACCAAACACCCACCCACCTACCCCTCCCCCCAAGGGACCCCGGGAACCCCATCGTCACCTCCAATTTCCCCCAGAATAAGAAAACGTTCAAAAATCGTCAATTTTCGTCATAAAACCTGAAAATAAACAAAACAAAGGAATCAAAATGGCCGAACCAAAATGGCAGCGCCCATGGGTGTTGACTACTAAGTGGGAAATAATCAGCATAGAAGAATTTACTTTACGTATTGATGGAAGCTTGAGGGTTTAAAACCTTGAATGACCCCACCCTCCCTTGGGAAAGGAGGGTGGGTCACCATCAAAGCACCGAACGCACAAAAGACCGACCCCTGTGTCAATAGGGCCAACTAGAAGCGACAGAGGCGCCATAGTGGAAAGAGTTCAATACGCTTGACTCGACTTGAAATGCATTCCGAATCAATGCGCTGTGATTGGTCGAAATAAATCACGGGATATGAAAAGAGCAAAAATTAATTTATTTTGTTATTTTTTATTTTTTTTATATTTTTTTTAAGTTTGGAATTTATGTAACGTTTTTACGTCCGGTTGGAATTTGAGCGCCGGTGTTGGATTTCAAACCCGGTCCGAATGCGACGAGCTTCGGGTGTCAACCGATGAATCCGGACACCATTTTCCTATCCAATTTCTTTGTCGCGCAGCGCCGACCCGTGGTGATCGCGTTAAGTTCTGCGTGCGTAACAATGCGTAACAATTATCGAATCAGTAATAAAGAGACGTAATGCGTACCGATAAAATAAAAAAAAATTAAATAAAAATCAAATTAAATTATTTGTATTTTTTCACCGGGAAAAGTTCAAATTAAACTGGCGAATTTTTAATTTCTTTTATTTTTCTTCCTTCTTTCAGACATTTTGAGATGGAATGATAGAAGGGAGTTTTTAATTTCATGTTCTCATGCTAGAGTTCGCTTACCTGCAGTACAGTGGGCGGGATTTTAGTTTGATTTGCGCTTGCGTGAGCTGCCACGCAGGCGCCATGGCTGACGTCCGTTGCTTATTGGCCGAGGTTGGATGTGTCGAGTCTTGTGATTGGTCGCGCACGGAACGGGTTCGCCCATGTCTAGTAAATGCATTAAAACTTAAGTAATCGTTTTAATTTCGAATATCCGCACGGTTTTGACCGTTTGAATTGTTAAATTATTCAAAAAGAGCAAGATTTGTTCATCGTTTAATCTTCGCTCGGATTTACCTGCGGTTCCGTTCTGGGATTAACGAGTGGAAATTTGTGCCGACGAAAATTAGACCGACCAATCAAGGCGCAAGTTTGGCGGAGGCCTCAATTCGTGACAGGTGCTGGCATCTACGTATGACATGTGTCAAACTCGCGGTCACGCACACGGCCCCGAAACATCACCGATGACGTCACGCGAACAATTATACGCACGCACATCAACCGAGTGGCGCCAACTGGTGGGAGAAAATACAAATCGAACCGCTACATAACATTCCTCGACAATATTCATCAAAAACTCGGAATTTCTCAACATTTTTTCACGAAATAAATTCAAAAAACAAACGAAAACGCATTTACAGTACCAAATAAACCAATAATTCCAAAAATACATAAATAATTTGGAAATAAAACCAAAAACGACGATCATCCAAACCGCCGCCGCCATTTTTATATTTTTATTTTTTATTCAAATGAGAGGAAAAAGAAAAAAAAAGCGTAAATGGAACCATAAATAATTCTTTAATTCGTGTTTAAGTATTAAATTTCAACGGGGAACACAAAGCTAATCCTTTAAATAATTGTAAATTACATATTCGCCAAACTCCTCGAAGCAGAACAAGTCCCTTCAATGCACGGTTATGATTCAGACAAAGATTTAATTAAACAGTGGAAGAGCACAGGAGGCGAGGATTAGAAAGAAGAGCTTCTGTACCATCAAAACATTACACACCCACACACCTACATTAACGACAACAGACCCACCCACACGACACAAAAGAACGTACACACACGCCCATCCCACACCGCATGAGCACTGCAAATATTACCAAATTAATCACACCCGAATCAATCAAAAAATGCCGAAAAATGTGAGGTTTTGGGGCGGAAAAGGTAATTTTTCGGAAATTAGACATTTTTTCTTTGGGAAAAAGGCAATTTTTCGGAAAATTAATTTTTTTTTTGGACAATAAAAAGGCAAGTTTTTGTAAAAATAAACATTTTTTGGATGAAAATAAAGGAAATTTACGTAAAGAAACATTTTTTGGACGGAAAAAAGGGAATTTTACGTGAAATAAACATTTTTTGGCCAAAAAAATGCCAAAATCTAATTATTTTGGCCGAAAAAATAACAAAATTTTGGTCGAAAAAATGACAAATCTAATTATTTTGGCCGAAAAAATGGCAAAATTTAATTATTTTGGCCGATAAAATGACAAAACCTAATTATTTTGGCCCTAAAAATGACAAAATCTAATTATTTTGGCCGAAAAAATGACAAAATCTAATTATTTTGGCCTAAAAAATTACAAAATCTAATTCTCTTGGCCTAAAAAATGTCGATTTTTTCGTAAAATCAACATTTCTTGACCGAAAAAGGGCATTTTTTCATCAAATCCACATTTTAAGGCCCCAAAAAAATCAAATAAAAAGCAATTTTTTTCTTTTTTTCTACGTTTTATGCCCGGTTGCAGTCGGTTAAATTACGCGCATCATCTTCTTTCGACTACTCATCCGCCGACTTTGAAAACTGACAAGAAAATAACATTAATTTGTCACTCACAAAAATTAAATCGAATAAAATTGAATATATATTTTTTTTAAAAAAAATTATCTCCAATTCCTCATACACACAAAAAAAACCACATCACGAGTCCGTTCCAATCCAACAAATTCCTATGAATAAAATAATAATATTCAAACCCAAAACAAATCACTAAATATCGAAATATACCTTCGATTTACCCTGAAAATAATAAAGAAAAATTCAAAATTTCCGTTAAAAACAACAGTTTTTCATCGTTATTTAATATTAACCGCAGGAAAAAAAACCAAATAAATCGTTTCGTTCAACGTGTCGTGAGTTATCAGCTAAGATGACTGGTATTAGTGCGTAATTCTGGTTATTCGCAACGTTGTAATGATGATAAATCTCAGAGATATGCTAATCCATTGGGCGCCATTTGTTAGGCCTAACTCGCGCCCGATCTTCATTTCACGCACCAACCGCCTCGTTTTTCACCGTTTTTAACACATCGCGATCCATATCGACCACGGCCATAAATTTCCTCTAAGAATTTATTTTCGCCGACGCAATCATCCTTTTTTTTTTCAAATTTCAAATTTCAACTCGCACCCGTTTCCGATCCGTGATAATGGCCGACGAGCGGCTACGGCGCTCGCATTTATTTGCAACGATTAATGGCGCGCAGAACCGCGAGAGAAAATAAAAATTTATTTATTTATTGGTGACAGGAATGTTCCTGCTGGGGTTTTGTCAAGACGTGGGTGGAATGGGCCGAATTTGTCGTATTACTTCATCGTGTTATGTAATCGCGATATGTTAGTGTTCGGCGTTGTTGCCCGTAGAAAAAGCATTGAAGAAAATCAATTGAAATAAAGATTCAGTCTTGTACGTTCCCTTGCAGCTTGAACATTTGCATTTCTGTGCATTCTTGCACGCAAAAAGTGTCGTTTTGGTGCATTTTGCACATTTTTCGGACCTTATAAGCACCTCGAAGATTTTTTGTACACTTAAAAGTACAATTCTGCCCATTTCAGTCGTTTTGCACAAGAAAATGTAGGTTTGTTTGCATTTTAACACGTTAAATTGCATTTTCCTGCATTTTAACACGTTGAAATTCACGGATGTGCCTTTTCGAGCATTTCGTGCATTTTAAACCGTAAATATTAAATTTTTCGTGCATTTTAACATTAGATGAACATTTTAACACATTAAATGTGCATTTTTGTGCATTTTAACACATTAAATGTGCATTTTTGTGCATTTTAACACATTAAATGTGCAATTTTGTGCATTTTAACACGTTAAGCGTGCATTTTCCTGCATTTTAAACCGCTCAAAGTATATTTTTCGTGCGTTTTAATACGCTAAAAGTGCATGTTTATGCATTTTAATCCATTAAATGTGCATTTTCTTGCATCTTAACACATTAAATGTGCATTTTCTTGCTATTTTAACACATTAAATGTGCATTTCTGTGCATTTTAACACATTAAATGTGCATTTCTGTGCATTTTAACACATTAAATGTGCATTTCCTGCATTCCAACCCACTAAAATCCCATTCCCCAGCATCCACAAGCACTAAAAATGCAATTCCAAGCATTTCAACACACCAAAACTCCATTTCCCATGCATATCTCTTGTGGGCGACTCTACTTAAACTTTCCGATCACGTGCACACAACATTCAAGTCACATATTTGAATATTTCTCCATTCTGCAAGGCTAAAAACCCATTCGCAGAGTATTCTGACAAGTTCCTGACAAGCCGCTGCAATGACACGTGTAATTAACCCTTTTTCCGAGCTGCTGCCAGCAGAATATTCCTCATCAAGTATGCAATCGTATCGATGTTTCTACCCGTCTTTTAATTCCAGTCTTTATCAATCACAAACCACCCAAGGGAGAACTGCAGCAAACCAAAACAAAAAAAAAATAAAGAAATTACACAATTCCAATGACAGGATACAATTTATACTTATTTTATAATCCCACATTTAGCATTGAGATAAAACCAACACAAGTATACAGGTGTTGTGCACTGATTTCTTCAGCATTAGGGCGGTCATGGCTCATTAAACCGCGCTGGCTTAATGTTTATCATTTTATTCCAAAACTTTTACCAAATAATTATCATCACGTTTAATTTCATTACTCAAATTACATGCCCATTTTTATGTCCCGTTTAGAACTTCCTCGTAAAATGTTGCAAGTGCTCCGCACGGGTCACAGCTCGGACTCCGAGGAGCAGGGTTATTATTTATTTCTTACGCGAAAGAAATGAAAGTAATTAATCGACAAGGCCATCCTCATCGTCTCCCACGACTACTTCAGCCACCGCGATATCAGAAAGACTCTAAATTGCCAAACGGTTCTTGAATAGACGCCAAGAAGGCATCAATGTGTACCAATTCTTGGCCATCGACAGCATTAACAGTTATTTTCATTCTTTTCTTTCCTTGGGCTAATATATTTCATTTCTTTCATTTCTTTCCATGAGAAATTATTGAAATAATTCGCGTAATTTAAAACCCTGCCGAGGAGCCAGATCCCCCGAAAGCCGGACGGGTGTTTTACCATTAAGCTACCGGAGACTCTAATAGAATCACAGAACCAAATTTAAGTGTTATACCATTGAATTTTCTCTAGTATTAAATTAAGTTCACCGCATTGAAGAAGTTTAGACGTTTTGCAACGGTTTTTGTGATTTTTGGATTTTGTGCTTTCACAATTACGCGCATGATTGGTGCAACTGATATCACGTGACAAATCCAAAAATGCAAAATTGCTAAAATTAAAAAAATTACATGTTGGCGATGTCGTATGACTATTTTTTTTTTAAATCAAAAACAATGCAAAATGACACAACATGTTTTTCATTCATAAATATGTGAAAATGTGTAAATTTTTGGCTGAAACGAATTTTCCACTCGATAAATCTAAAATCTCACACATTTGGAGTATGGAAGCTTAGTTTTATGTGAAATTCCATCCAAATCTGCGGCTAAAAAATGCAAACAACAGAATAAATTGTGCAGATAATGACTACAGACACCCAGCGCCATTGTATTCCCACATCACTTCACTTCCTTCACAACTCAAATATGAATAACGTTTGTGCAAAACAAGGAAACTGCGCCCGAATTTCCCACCAACTCGCACCAAATAACAAATATACTTTAATCATAAATTAAAAACAATATAACACATCGATCGATTCTGATTCATCGAAACTAAAATCGCTGAAAAACGCGAACAAAGAAACGGCGAAAACAAAAGCGCTCCGGCCTCAAGTGGCTAGGCCTAAAATTGGAGGAAATTGAGGCCAATTTGGTGCAAGTTTTCGCCATAAGTGCAAAGGGAAATTACGATTAAACGTGGAATAAACGACCCAAATGCACCCCGGCTAATAGGCCTATTTTCTCGGAGAGAAAAATACTCGGTTTTTTAAGCACGCGCAGTCGGACAGATTCGAGACGGCGTTAGACATTGTTCGGCTCGTTGCGGTGGAATTTGCATTTGGAAATAAATGTTTTGTTTTGGGGACGATGGGGAGGTATCGTTTGAGCTTGGTAGAGTTGTTGGGGCAGGTGTATGGGTTGAGAGGTCAAACGGGCCAGCTCGTAGGGTCTTGCAAGGGCAGCTAGGCGGTAATAATAGGGGTGGCTCGTGCTGAAGCGCGGCTGTGGTGTACAAACATAAAACCCAATACTGCCTATGGATAAATGGAGGTTGGATGAGAGGAAAAACAATGTTGGGAATTTGTGGTTGGATTTGGAGATTTTGTAGGGGGGAATTGAAAAATGGAAGAAAAGGTGGAGAAAATTTGTGTTTTTTAGTCATGGGTTGATGAAATGTTGAAAAGGTTTGGTTTATGGGTTTTTGTTTGTGGATAAAGTGGAAAATTGTGGAAAATTTCATGGAAATTGTGAAAAATTAAGTTTTTTTTTTGTATAATTTGGCTCAAAAATGACAAATTTGTTTTCTTTGATTTTATGAGTTTTGTTTGCAAAAAAAAAATGATTTTTCTAGAATTTAACTCAAAAATTAATAGGAAAATGATTTATTTTGGAATTTTTAGATTTTTCTTTACAAAAAAAGGTGAAAATTTTGAAGAAAAAAATCGAAAAAACGTAAAAAAAAACATAAATTTTGCCCAATTTACCCCCAAAAACTAACCAAAACATTAAAAAATAACATTTTTTTTCGGATTTTCTAAAATTCCCAATCAAAAAAACTAAAAATCCTCACTAAAAACCCCCACAAAAATTTATTCCTTTTCCAATCCAGTCAAAAAATTCAAAATTCACCACAATTTCCCTTAAAAACCACCAAAAACTCCCCACAAAATTAACCCCTCTTCCAATTTTAGTCCAAAAATTCAAAATTCACCACAAATTCACTTAAAAACCACCAAAAACTCAAATTTCAGCACGAATCACCTCAAACCCACACAATTCGCAATTCCAAAAAACAAATTTCACTCACCTCCACGCTCGAAAAACCGAAAACAAAACTCGACCAAAATCCCCCAAAAAACCCCAAAAAAGCAAAAATAACCGAGCGAGACCTTACCGTGCTCTCCTCTCCACTTTTCCACCTCCAACTGGAAATTCCCCGTACCTTCTTGTGTATTATTACAGCTAATACCCACAGGTAGAGAGTTGACCCACGGAAATAACACTTAATAACAGTTTTGTGTCCAGAAAGCCCCTGAATCCCCACCCCCTCCACGATACTGGCTTATTATACGAGCACGGCATACGCAGCTCAACCAGGCCTGTTATTATCACCGACGCCATTTTTACCTTCGCAAAAATCGCATCAAAACCCCCGAAAATAAACAAAAATAATTAAAAAACTTATAAATCCAGACCCGAATTTCGAAATTTTTCCAAATATTTCGAAATTTTTCCAGATATTTCCCAATTTTTTCCAATTTTTCTTATGTTATTTGGTAAAAATGGTGGAAATTCGCGTTTTCGACACCCGACATTTACCCATTGTGGGTCCCTTTTATTACACTTTGTGTAGCAATTGTGTCTTCTTCTTTCCCCTTGTATTGCTATAATCAAGGCAGCCATTACCCATCATTTGGTAGCAGCGGCCGTTATTTTGGCGACACGGAGTCTGAGCATCGGACACATCCAAAGGGGGGACCCTTTGGTAATTTTGTCATTCACTCTTCACTCAGCTTCATGTCAGTTTCGGTGAGTGTTTTCGCTCTTTTTCTTGTTTTTCTGTGTTTTTTTGCTCGCCGTTTGTCGATTTTGGCATGAAATTTGTTAATTTTTATCGATTATAATTTTAATTTAAAAAAAAAATATATTTTTTTAAATGTTTTTAAATTGGGGGGATCAGTGAACAGCAAATTCAGTAGTTTAGTCATTCGAGTCGTTGATCTTGACCAGACATTGAAAATTTCAAGCACGCGAAAATATTTCTTCGTTTATCAAAATGCGTCATTTTTCTTTGATGGATTCTCATTGGTTGCCACAGTCCCTTTTTAATATTGGCCACAACGAGCCGACATTCAGACGCCACTTGAACATTAAAAAAAGAAATTTTTAATGATTTTTCGAAAACTCTGGTGGCGAAATTGGAAACTAAAAAATCCACAATTTTTATTTAAAAAATGTAAAAATTTAAAAAAAAAACGAAAAAATTCAAAAATTACAAAACAAACTTGTGTAATTACAGTTCAAAAATCTAATTATTAATTTAAAAACATTTAATTGCATCAAATCACGAATTATTCCACAAAAACTAATCACCATGCCCATTTCCCACTTTAAGCCTAACCAATGCAAAACCTTCACATTAAACCCCAAAAATAAAACTCAAAAAATTATTATCAATCACCCCTGGGGTCTGCAAACCCTCATTTGAAAAGCCCCACTACTGATACACCACACACTAGCATCTAGTGACACCTGGTGTTGAATTTCACAACCAAAACGACTCAAACTAACCACTAATTCCAAGTTTAATGACCCAAAAACACCCATTAACACCTCAAACACCAAAATTAAGATTTAATCTCTAATTCCATTGTTTTATTTTTTATTTTTATTATTTTTTTGAAATCATCCAGATGTTCATTGATCACAATCACTTAATTACCATATCATGTAACACCAGATTAATCCCACCTTAGGCCTAAAAAAAAACCTATAAAATCCAGATTAGGCTTAAAAACATATTTTATGTCGCTCGTAAAAATTCGTAACACATTTTCCTTTTTTTTTTATTTTTTTATTTTTTATTTTTACGAGGAACATAAAAAAGTTGCAAAAATGTCACAAAGTATTGGACTTGGTGGGACTGTGGGGACCGCCAATTAGGGCTTTAAATTCGTCGGCCCGCGGCCCGCCTATCACGTGATCGTATCTCATTCACGATTGGTGCAGGAAAGCGTTTGAGTGACATCAAGCCGCACGTGAGCACGCAGTAAACGCACAGTTGGAAAAACAACTCGAAAAGAGCCAATTTGTTGCAATTCCATTGGAAACTCTTAAAACATAAAAACACCAATCATTCGACAATAAATCAGGAGTGGCCAGACTGACCGCTCTATATTTAGTCAAGTTGTACAAGATGGAATTGCTGTACAGAGCAATTCAAATAACTTTGACCATGTAAGGTTTAAGCAGAAAAGCCAAAGGTGTGTAATTCCCTACTACAGTACTGCATAAAGCCAAAGGTAAACTGTGTAAAGCCAAAGGTAAACTGTGTAAAGCCAAATGTGTACTGTGTAAAGCTAAAAGCATACTGCACAAAGCCAAAGGTATATTGCGTAAAGCCAAAGGTATATTGCGTAAAGCCAAAGATACACTGCGTAAAGCCAAAGGCATACTGCATAAAGCTAACGGTATATTGCGTGAAGCCAAAGGCATACTGCGTAAAGCCGAAGGTATACTGTGCAAAGCCAAAGGCATACTGCGTAAAGCCAAAGGCATATTGCGTAAAGCCAAAGGCATACTGCGTAAAGCCAAAGGCATATCGCGTAAAGCCAAAGGCATACTGCGTAACGTCGAAGATATACCGTACGAAGGAATACCTTGTTTAAATATTTTAAACCAGTCTAAATGTCAAATTTAACATGTAAAATCTTACGTTTAGACTAGTTTAAAAAATTTAAACAGGTTTAAATGACTTTATGAATGCACCTAGTGTAATATTTGAATCTAGTTCTGCTATAGCCCAAAATTGTCTAGTTCAGATCCAGTTGTGGGAACTAGATCAGCGCTTCTCAAACAGTGGTCCACGGACTGGTGGTGGTCCATGAGCAAGAAGCTGCCGGTCCGCCATTACCTCTCTGAAACGCAAATTAATATAGGCTCAGTAGAGCAATGTTGGATTACCGGTCCTAAACCCATTGGGACAAAAAGCACTGAACTAGATAACTGCCATAACTAGCCCAGAACACTTCCCACAATTCCCTGCACACAGCCAGTTGATTGTCTATTGGCAGCATGCTAGCCTGGATATGTGGTTTTTTAATTCTCGGTGCGAACGCACTAGCCTAATCATTTTTATAGGCTAAATCATCCAGAACTAGATTTAAATGTTAGGCTAGACGAAGGCATACTACGTAAAACCAAAGATGGACTATCCGTATACCAGCATATATCCTCAGTGCCGGATTAACCCATGTATAGCCCGTCGAAATCTCGGGGCCCCTTTTGCACTTTGCAAATTATACGTTTTGAACAACAAAATCTTGATAAACCAATTTTATTAAACAAAAATTATTCTACGATTGCGACGCTGTCACTGTTGCATCAGAACCGGCAAAGTTCTCTTTCGAAATCAAATTCAATATTAATTTGATCCCTTGTCGCAGGGCCCCTAAAAGGCGTGGGGCCCATAGGCCGGTGCCAACTTGGCCTAATGGCCCATGCCTCCTGCGACTGGAAACAGACTAAAACAGTCGCTGTTCTTCGAGCCCGATGGACAAGCAGAAAATGTGACCTAAGGTTACCCCAAAACATCAATACTGATTCTCAGGGCCACCTACAAACTACATCCCACCTTGAGGCAAACAAGACACACGTAACTTGTGACATATTACATATCGTACTCCGCAATGGTACCGCGGCAACCTCCCAAGACGGTAAAGCAGACTCCGGTCGCGCTTTAGTCAACTGTAACCCAATAGCCAGCCAATATTTACCACATTTCCAGCAGAAGAGTCCAACCATCTTTGTAGATAACTGAAATTAAGAGGAAAAAATAAAAAAGCAAAAATTGCAGTCTATGTGATAATAAAAGAGCAAAAAAGGGAGAAAAAAAGCAACAACCAGAGGCCTGTACTTATACGAGAGGGGGGACACAGCCTACATAAAAGACAAGCATTATATTATCCCCGTTATAATCAAGCGGCGCTGGGCCGCCATGCAAATCAGGCGTCGTTGTAGCGGGGCATTGTTGCGCCCCGGTATAAGGCGCTGGCCGCGCGGGCAATTAGCGGATATGGGTATAGCGAGGTTTTGGTAAAAGTACTCATTTTGAGTCGTTCTCAACACCCACCTCCCTTGATTATACGATGCTTTTTTGGCTCTCTTGTGTTATAACTGCTTTTATAGTTTAGGCCTTCAGGTATAAATATGAAGCCACACTCGGGTGTAATCATATTTGGCTCGCACCGAATTTTGCCGAGCACTGCACATGGATATTTACAGCGGATACGCACACACGGGTAAGCGTCACCATCTTGTTTTTTGTTTGAGGATTTTCGTGGTGGTTGTCGGGGTTTGGATGTTTGGGGGATTTGTGAG
>JAQIXU010002119.1:0-13483 GCA_034701245.1 Strigamia transsilvanica | reverse complement strand
TAAAAGTAAAATTAAGGCGTATTGGTATCCCATTGACCAACATCTACTGCTGTATTTAATTTAAGTAATGGAGCTCCCATAATGGGCAGTGAACACTAAAATTAACTTGAACATCAAATTCACATGCATTGAATGTTCTTTTTAATTGCTTGTGTGAATTTTCTAAATAAACTGACAGACACCAGCAAGTTCGACTTTTGCATCTTGATGTCAACCCATAAAGAGTAGGCATACGGACTGGAGATACAAAGTAAGTTTGAAGTAGATTCATGTATGAAATAGTTCTCAAGTCATATTGGAGATTTGATGAGAAATAAGGAGCTGCCAACACATTGGAATTTGGGTCTAGACTAGTTCAACTTTATTCGAGAGGTTGCTAGGTTTTTACAAAGATATGAAATTGATTGTTACCAATAATAGGTAAGGTTGTACATTATTGTATACGAGTTAATAAAGAGTGACATGTTTTTAAACCGAGTATTTGTTAATTCCATTGTCGAGTCAAATATGGCCGAGAACACTACATCGACAATAAACGTTTATTGACAAAAAAAAAAGAAATAAAAGAAAAAAAAGAAATACCACTAAGTAGTATATGAGTCCGCATAGCACCGTCCAATAGGAAAGCAGATACAGATATAGCACAGAATCTGTGCTATAAATCCGCCAATAGGAAAGCAGATACAGATATAGCACAGAATCTGTGCTATAATTCAGCCAATAGGAATGCAGATACATTTATAGCACAGAATCTGTGCTATAAATCCGCCAATAGGAATGCAGATACATTTATAGCACAAAATTCTGTGTTATAATTTAGCCAGTGAGACGACGGACTGTGCTATAAATCAACCAATGAGAAGACAGACTAAACTATAATTCAGCCAGAGGGAAGTCAGATATGCTGACATCTTTCCTGTCATTTCTTGCTGACAAATAGTAAAGTATGGAATTTCAAAATTTGATTTCCCAAGTTGGTTGCATTGTGGATTTTGATGGATTCTCGTACAACAAGCAATTTTTGGTGAAAGAACTAGGATATGCTTTTACACGTGATGGTACTTATGGGTGCTGTACCTTTCAAGTGGGGAAATTTTCAGATTTGGATCCCAAAGTTCAAAAATGTATGAGTTGGGTTATGCGGAACATTCACGGCATGAGTTTTGAAGATCGTTCTCGTGATTATCCACAATCAAAAGTGGGTGATATTTTGAAATTTCTGCATCGAGCGTGTAAAGTGGAATTTGGATGTGAAATCATAGCCTACAAAGGAGGACACGTGGAAAGAGACATGTTAGCTGCATGTGGGATTCCCTCGCTCAACCTGGAAGATTACGGTTGTCCAAAATTTTGTGATTTGTACGATGGAAACAATTTTGAGGTGGTGTGTGACTTGCACAATTACATCAAAAAGGGAAAAATCGCACATTGTCCAAAACTGGAATGTATTTATTTCAAAAACTGGTATTTGAAACAAATTCAAACTTGTCTGTAACGGTTTCTATTTCCTGTTTTTTAAACCGGTGTTTGTAACAAGTTCAAACTTGCCCACAACCGTTTTTTTTTTTTGTTTCCTGTTATCATCTTAAAGTTTCATTCTTGACTTGTGCGTTTAACCAGCAACATGGCTTTTTTCGGATACGATGGCTGCCCGACTTTTCGGTTTAATGCACCCCCAATTACCTTGTCTTTTGAAGAACAAGAAGATGGTCGACATCTTTGCCTTCGCCAGATCGATAATGATGGATGGAGATTTTTACCGATCTCGTGTCCCGAATGGGTAACTTTGACATCCAAGAAAACGGTGGATCGCGTGAAAGAAGTCGTCAGAATGCTGAGCCCCGACTGTTTTACTCCACCGGCGGAGCCTCGCGATTTTGATCCTGTTTCCATTCGAATCGGCAAGGACCTGAATTTGGTGATTGATCTGGCAAAAAAAATTTACGTGAACGAAGAAAGACAAATGACTTTGTTTTTGAAACGTGAGAAAGGAAGTTCTGACGTCATTGTGTTTACTGGTTTCGAATTTATGGGTTTGAAATTGTTTAACGAAATTGTTGAACTCAATTGGGAAGTTGAAAAATTGTATTGTCAGGAAAATGATGACGATTGTAATCTTTCATAATTAAAAAAATATTTGAAAACCTGTATCTTGTTTGCTCATTTCTCTTTCAGCTTTGAGATGTTGTGGGTGGGTGTAACTCAGCTCGAGATGCAAAAGTTACTTCAAGACAGAGTTGAGACGTTTAATTCGGAAAAGTGGAAGATTGAATTTCCAAACAAACAAAGTTTTGCATACGCGGGATTTGTTTATACTGGAGAATCGGATATCGTGGAATGTGTTTATTGTAACGGTCGACTTCACAAGTGGGAGGAAGGGGAGGAGCCATTGTTGGAACACCGGAAATGGTTCCGATACTGTCCGCTAATGAGAGCGCTGTTTGAGGACCATAAAAGCGAAGCTGAATTTCTTCAAGAGTACGATTTTGAATTTGATATCGACGAGAGTGGATCGATCGGAGTGATGGAGAATGTGATTCAGGAACCAATGTGGGAATGTGCGCGGTTTATGCACTTGAGCGGGCGAAGCACGTACATTTATGTTCTGGAGGGCGCGCAACCGCTGATCTGTGTCCGCGAATATGTGTACAAAAATCAAGAGTGGACGCCATCATCAGAATGTTTCCAGTTCACGCCTGAGGAATGGAACAAAATGAATTCACTGGAAGTGATGTTGGAGGTAGAGGAAACTTTCTTCAACATCGTTACCGGCAAATGTGTGGTAGGAAAAGAATTACCCATCAGCGAAAAATCCACGATCGTGATTCAACCGGCAAATTGCGGAAAAGAAGGCGATGTCGCATTTTTCCTACGTGGAATTAAGGATGACGATCAAATCCAGCACATGACCCTCACTCCGTTTTTATGGACTCAAATTACCAATCATAAACAGCGAGTTGACGAAATTTTCAGTGATACAATTTAACAATTTGTATTTTTTTTTATTATTTGATAATGTACAATAATAATAATAAATGTTAATTGTACTCTACTTCTTGTTATTTATTTCTTACACTCAATCTGTTAAGATGGAGGTACATCTTGCATGTCCTTAGCCATGACCCAACTATCAAACTCCGGCCCATACCCCTGCCAACGGACCAAGTATGATTTTTTACTTCCTTTGCCTCTTGTTTGTAAAATCTCTTCCACAGCGTACACATCGTCTTTGCTTTTCTTTACTTTTTGCAATTCTTCTTCGTAGAACGTTCCGTCTAAATGTTCTTGGTTGTAATCCTTGAGTCTGTAAACGGGGCGCCCATGCATCACTCTATCGGTTATGAAATAAATCTCTTGGGTCCATGATCCCCTGTATCCTTTCCGGAATGTGGCTTTGCTTTTGCTGATCCTCACTTGATCCCCTATTTCGTATTTAAACTTTCTGTGTGGTGGCTTTTTGAACGGATTTCCATAAAGTCTGTTGAAAACCATGGCCTGGTTTTTTGAATTGACTTCGACCGGTTTCATCCCCAGGGTTCTGTGCTTGCTGTGATTGTATGATCTTACGAACGATTGCAGCACGTCGAGGTACCGATGCGTACCTTTGAACGTAAAGAATCTCCAAATTCTTTCCTTGAGGGTCCTGTTCCATCTTTCTACCATCGATGCCTTCGTTTCCGTATTCTGCGTCACGAAATGTCTGATTTCGCGATTCTTCAAGTAATTTTGGAATTCGAAATTCAGAAATTCCTTGCCGGAATCAGTTTGTAGGAACCCCGGCTGCGTTTTGGCTCTTTTCAGAACGGCATCGAACGCCGCCGTCACCTCTTTGCCCGTCTTGCGTTTCAAGGGTTCGGCGTGAGCCACACGAGAGAACACGTCCACGATTGTTAAAAGAAAATGAACGCCGTCGTTGGCTTCAGCCAAACCCGACACGTCTGCCAAATCTGCCTGCCACTGTACGTTCCTTCCTCCCACCATGGTTTTCGATCTCTCGAATTTGTACTTAACTGGCTTGTGTAAGGTATAAGTGTCCTGACCTCGCAACCATTCTTGAATCTCCTTTCGCGTGATTTTTATTCCACGTTTTCTGGCTTCCTGGTACAACTTCAGTTGTCCACCAAACCCGGCGACTTCTTTGGGATCGAAATAAATTTTCCTCAATTTCTGTGAAATGGCATCGACAGCCATGATTTTTTTTCTCTTTTGTCTTTCTCTGCTGATGGATCAATGTCGGGTGCGCCGACCTCGGGGCTCGCTTCTCTTACTTGGTGTAGTACTTCTTCGTAATTCTTGGTGGTGATCGGGGTGTGTAGCAGGTCACTCGGACGTTGTCGTGCTTCGAGTGGCTTTTGGATTTCTTTCCAATATTTCTTATCTGAGATGTATTCTTGCGGCACGTTCAGTTCATGAAGCGCGGTCGTAAATTCCTCGAGCCCGTCTGGACGAAGGTCTTGCTTCCGTCGATCGCGAACGGAGTACCCAATCAAATCGATCATGTTCGAACCCGGTACAGGCTGGTTGTCTATTACCATTTCGGATTTTTCGTTCCAACCCACTCTTGGATGCGACTTTAGCAATTCCATTAATGCAGCACCGGTTCCCCTTTTCGTTGGCGGTAAGGCTTTCAAAACCGCTTCTTCGTTTTTTCTTTTTCTTGCGTTTGGACTTGCCGCTCCTGCTGTCGTCTTCGTCGGCGACCCCGCTGCTGCTGCTGCTGCTGCTGCTGCTGCTGCCGTGAGCGGCTGTGCCGTTGGTGCCACGGGATCGGTTTGCGAGCGAAATTGGTTCTTAAACGTTGCAAATTGTGCTTGCAGTTGGGTCATCAACTTTGCTTTGATTTCTTCGCTTAAATTCGGATCGTTCATGATTTCCCTTATCTCCGCTTCGATCGACTGCAGTTTTTGAAATTGGGGCTCGACCCTATCGTACTCCTTCCTGTATGGTGCGTGAAGGGCTTCCATCACTTCTTGCAGAATCATGAGCATTTTCTTAGCCATACTTTTTGATCAGATCGCCGATTAGTCCGCCCGCCGCGCCAATCAGAGGTGCGAGAAGCAAGGGCAAGAATCCGCCGGTTTGTAAAACCAGTTTTTTTCTAGATTTTTTGGTGGTAGAAGACGAAGCGAGACGACGAAGCAAGTGTTTCCTTCGCGCTAGCTTTTGCTTCTGATCGGAATTCAAAGGCACGTTAGATCTTAAAACGTTGTACGAAATTTCGCAAATTGTTTTGCAAAAATTGTCGTTGGCATGCTGCAGCAGCGCCCTCAGCTGTTTTTTGTTGAGGTGTGGGATCGCTTTCAATATTCTGATGTGACGTCTTAGCCTCTTCATCGTCGATGAGTAAATGAATAAGTTCTACTTTTGGGGCGAGTACTTAAACGTACACCGCCGTTATTTCACCAGGGAATATGCACGTTTTTACTCTCATTTCGGTGGGGGTGTCTGGTTTCAGGTCCAAAAACAGGTACCCGTAATTGACGGAGGTGGCGTCTTTGAATGCCGACGTGAAGAAATCGTCTTGTTTAGGAAATATTTGCGAACCCACTTTTGCGATTTGATTTGCATCTCTGGTGTTTCTGAACAAAACGAGGTAATGCGAGTTCAGAGAAAGCGTTCTCTGGTGTTTTGACTGGTGATAAATGTTTTGACAAAGGTAGAAAACGCTAGTGTTCCTGTGGTGGCTGTATTTCGTGAAAAGCAGCGCAATCTTATCCGTGAGAAGTTCCATCAAGTCATCGAGCACGATCAACTTTTTCGTGGTGGTGTCCAGACTATCGACGTCGGGTAAACCTTCGAAAAATTTAACTTTGTCCGCGATTTCCGGGTACCACGGCTGCCAGAGCGTGTAATGCCATCGAATCTCCTCTATTCGCGGATGAATCATTTGATGGACGTGTTTCAGAGCGCGTTTAACCCATTCCGTTTTACCACACCCGCTGGGACCGGCCAGCATGCATGTAAAAGGATGTTTAAACACTACCGACATTGTCTATCTCCGTCTGTATTTGCGCCGACAAACTACCGTTTGTAAGATTGTACCACTCCCGCAAATTTAAACTGAGGCCTCTCGTCGTGGGAAGCGAACCGAAGAACTGACGCAAGTCCACGATTGTGTGGCTTTTTTGTTTGCAAATCCTGAGCTTGTAGGATCCCAGATCGTAGTTTTTTACCGCGCACCGATGCGGGAGCGTTCCCTCGTGTTTCTGATCGGATACCACGTAGACCAAAGTGGATAGTTCCAAACACAGGAGCAAAAATGCTCCAAACACGGTGAGGCATTTCAACAGCGTTTCTTGTCCTTGCAAACATTTAGTCACGGTCGAAAGTTGCCGCTGCGCGCCCACGATATTTAACGACATCCGTGTTTGGCAAAAACTCAGTTTCGATCTAAAGATGGAAGAGGATCAATCTTTTTATATCACCCTGCCGTCCAACAGCAGTCTTAGATATTTTCCCGAAAACACTTTGACCGATTTTCAAACTAAACTTCCTACTTACTGCGAATTAAGCGACAAATGGGAGGTTGCCATTACGGAAATTCTGTACCCCAGAAACTGGACCAACGTCTTGTTGAGTCAAGATGCCAAATTTCGAATTCTGAAGAACAAGATCACGGAGCTGAAACTTCCCACGTTTCAGCTCGTGGAAAACGTATCTAACTACCAGGCTATTCAACTCATGTTAAAATTATTAACAGATGGCATCGATGGTGCGAAAGAAGATCTTGGGATGAGATTTAATTGGGATCACGACAAAAATCGATTCCATCTGAGTTTGCAGCCAAATACGCAAGTGGTCATTCCACAAAGATTGGCCTACGTTTTGGGGATGAGTGACAAAGACCAAGATTTTTACACCAAGAAGGCCGGACCGTTTCCCCATCCGCCGAGAGTTTATCCTAATTTAGTTAACGGAAAACAATGGACCATCGTGATCGAGCACGAAGACGACGATGTACCAGAGTTGAAGCTCAAAGCCGGGTTTCACTTGGGACCCGAAGAGCTGATCGATGCGTTGAACGAAGAATGTGCGAAGATTGTGAAAAAACCGGTTTTCAAATACAATCCGGGAACCAAAAGAGCAAGAATCTTGGTCGACGATGGAAAGGCGGTGGTTTTGGACAGGGCACTGGGTGTGACTTTGGGATTCGGGGATGCGAGAACCTTGACTAAGATCAGAGACGGCGATCACACCATGGATAGTCAAATGGGATTTTACCAAATGTTTTTGTACTGCGATCTGGTGAAACCAAACGTCGTGGGCGATTCCCTAGCTCCCTTACTGCGCGTGATTCAAATTCAAGAAAAGCAGCAGGGTGAATTTGTGAGTCAGATTTTTGAACCGGCCTATTACAAGTCTTTGGCAAAACATAGCTTCGAAAGCATTCAGATCCTTTTAAGGACGGAGACGGGGATGCGGGTTCCATTTTCTAGCGGTACCGTGACGGTGACGCTCCACTTCCGTAAACGTTCTTTCTTTTGAACAAAATGAGGTTTCAATACAATCCCGATCCTGGAATTTGCATAGACAGGTATTGTTCGTTACGAGAGCAAAGCGGAGGAAGCGTGCTCGTTTTTGTGGGAAGTCAGTTTCAATCGGGGTACGGCTTGAGTTCCTTGATAAATCGCCTGTTCAGCACGGTACAGCCATTTCTCAAACAAAGAGCTTTGGAAACGGCACGTTACGGCTTGAAGCGAGGTTTGGAGACGGTGGACGACATGGCATCGAACAGAAAGATACCGAAGCAAGCGATAGGCGATCAACTCGCGCGTGCCAAGACCGACTTTATGAGAAAAATCGGAATTCAAAAGAGAGGCAGAAAGAAGAAGAAAAGACGGGCGTCGTTGGCGTTAGTCGATCATTTGCCGAGAGTTCGTCGAGGCAAGAGGAAGACAAAGAGGAAGCAGAGCAAAAAGAAGAAGAAGAAGAAAAAGTGCTGCAAACGACGCGTGGTTAACGACATCTTTCAGTAATGCCTCAGTTCCCACACGAGTCTTCCTTGGAAGGCGCGAGTCCCGAACTCGACGTCTTTGGCCTTCCTCTCACCCAAATTACCATAGAGGGCACTAATCTAGTCGAATACCATCCAATCTCCACCATCGCCGCTGGTCAACCTTTGGTATTTAATATTCCGGGAACGCCGGAATCGTACATCGACCTTTCACAAACTTGTTTGCTGATCGACGTTACGGTGAGCAAAGCCGACGGAACGTTACCGACTTTGGCCGACCCGGCAGCAGCTCCGCCAGTAGCTGCAAACAAGATCGCACCCGCAAATCTCTTTTTGCATAGTTTGTTCTCTCAAGTTTCTGTAAAATTCAATGACAAAGTTGTGAGTTCCGGAGATTCAAACTACGCGTACAGGGCTTATCTATCCACCATCTTGGGATACGGAAAAGAAGCTCTCACGTCGCAGAAAACGGCGGAACTTTTTTACGAAGACGTTGGCGGAATGTATGGAGACAAGGACCCCACCGACGCGAAGCTAGATAAAAGGGCTGGAATTTCCAGAAGACACGCTTGTTTGTTGGAGTTGGATCGCGGAAAACTTCAATTGTACGGAAGGTTACATTGCGACGTGTTCTCCCAGCCCCACTATCTCATCAACAACGTGGACGTGCAGGTGTCGCTGACGAGAAGCAAAGATTCCTTCGCTCTGATTTCGCCCGAAGCAGCCCCGGATTGGAAAATCACCATAGACAAAGCCTCGCTGTTTGTCAAGAAAATTTACCCGAGTCCCGGAGTGTTGCTCGGCCACCAGCGAGCGTTGGAAAAGACAAACGCCAAGTACCCCATGAAAAGAGTTCAAACGAAATCTTTTACCATACCTCAGGGAAATAGTAACGCTCCGCTCGACAACGCGTTTCTGGGCCAATATCCGTCCAGAATCGTGATCGGATTGGTTTCCAGTCAGACTTATCACGGCGACTACGCATCGAATTGTTTCAATTTTGAACACTTTGACGTGAATTACGTCTCCCTCTTTCTCGATGGGAAACCGGTTCCATTGAGTCCCTACACGCCAAATTTCAAGAAGGGAACCGTCCTTCGCGAATACGTGGGGTTGTACGAAGCTATGGGTAAATACGACAGAGACGTGGGTTTGCCCATTTCTTACATAGACTACGTTAACGGAGGATACGTGCTTTTCGGATTCGATTTAACTCAGGATACCTCCGCCGGTCAAAATCATTTCAATTTGATCAAGCAAGGTAGCGTGCGCATCGACCTGCGATTTGCCGAAGCTCTTCCCAAAACCGTGGTTGCGGTCGTTTTCGCAGAGTTCCAGACCGTGCTGGAAATCGACAAGTCGAGAAACATAATCACCGAATTCTAAAAATGAACACGTTGCAAATCCAAAAATTTTTGTCAAAAAACCCAGTCACCAAACCCTACTTCGAAGGAGTTTATTCCATCGACCTTTTGATGCCTCTCCTCCCCCCCCCACTCGTTTTCGATGGGGAGGGGGGGGGCGCCCCCCGCCGCCGGAGGCGGTGGGGCGGCAGCGAAGCTGCCGCCGCATCGTTTGTGGTGAACACGGATCCGGAAGACAAACCGGGCGAACACTGGGTGGCGCTTTACTTCGATGGAACGACGAAAGCCGCCGAATATTTCTGCAGTTACGGCTCGCCTCCTTCGCGAGAGATCCTCGATTTCATCGATGCGGCCGGGCGAAAGTTAACGAAGACCAACCGCGTGCAATACCAAGGATTGTGCAGCATCACGTGCGGACAGTTTTGCGTGTTTTTCGTGTACCACAGAAGTCGCGGACAAAGCTTCGAACGTATAATGTCGAATTTTAATTCCAAAAATTACATAAGAAATGACAAAATGGTTACGAATTTCGTTAAAAAAGTGTTTGATTTTAAAATGCCGAGTATGTACGATAAACGATGCGTAATTCAAGTTTGTAAATCGTTAAAAATGAGATATAAAAAAAAAATGAAATGAAATAAAATAAAATAAAAAGAATTTAATAATACACGAGCATTGGTGGTTTGAAAAAACAAGATGTGGATTGGAGAGAAGTGGTTACGAGTTACGAGTCAGCAGTTTATTGATTCCGTAATGGACCGCTTGATCGTAAAGGAGCGGGTTCCGTTTGATTACCTCGCTGGCTGATTGTTGTAGACTAAGGACGTATCTCGGATACACGATAAAATGACAAAAATCACAATTAGTCGTCCCTTCGGTATCTAAAGAGAGACGAAGGTGGTACATTATTTCCCCTAAATTCGCTCGTTTTAAACGGTCAACAAATGTTTCCACGTCTTCGTACACTAAAACGAGACACGGTGAAATTTCGGAATAATCGACATTGGTTGAATTGGACTCTAGGAATGATTTCAGTTCGGGCGAAAATTGTCTCCCCCAATCCATCACTAACCCCAATTTCTCGTTACGGTCACGACTAAAATAAAACGCCGTGTTTTGCACTTCGATTGTCAGATGATGCCACGTTTGACCTTTAGCCTTATATTCCCTATCGATCCATTTGGTCAGTTCGTTTAAAGGCCCGCAAAAATTTACAGTACATACTTTCGCAGTTTCGACAAAATTATATGGATAATTCAAAGTCTCGAAATATCTCTTCAAAAAGCTCACGGGGTAGAACCAGTTGGACATGTTGAGGCACAAATTTTTTTTTTCATCTAAATGTTAGATTTATTTGTTTCTAAAAATGGAAAAAAACACAAAATTAACAAAGATAATTTTTTTTCTTTCATTTTATTGATTTTTTAGTTAATGTTACATAGTCAAATACATAAAAAAATGAATCAAAATCCATAAGGCAGAGTTTGCCAACTACCATCTTTGATTAATACACGTTTATCCATTACTAACTGATACATTTTTTCCTCTTTATGAGTATATAATTTGTTATGTTTACGTATAATTTTATGTGGGTAGACAGTAAGAATTTTCTCGTGTTTATCATAATTTTGAATTAACTTTTTCATTAAATCTAAATGTATGATTTCACTCGTTCGAAATGATAAGGGAAAGCCTTTTATCTTCACCACTGTGCGAGAAATCTGATCTCTCTCGCTCCAGATTTCCATCGAGTAATTTTTGGCTCCGCAAGAAGCAAATTTGCGAATGTAAGCACCGGGACCATAAGACTCCAGTTCGCTAGTCATATTTCCGAGAAACGGTCCAACTGGGATTTTGTACGTGTCGTTAGGTGACTCTAATGCAATAATCGAATCAGTGTCCGTGTACAGACAGGTTCCTTCCTTCAGCTTAGCCATGTAAGAATACAGAACCATTCGGGCATAAGCAGTAACCTCCGCTGCCAAAACAACGTTCTGAACCTTGCCTGATTCCGACAAAAAGTCTTCGTTTTCAACAAACTGGACACGGGCCAGGTCATCGGAGTAAAAATGCACAGACATCACTCTTTTGGTGTCGTCCAACAAGAGTCCGAAATATTCACTCGGTTCGGTGCAAAATTTTGTTTGAGCTTTCACCGTTCCTTGAGCAAATTTACCATAATTGGATGTTCTCGTGTTCTAAATATTCGGCAATGTATTTGTCATGATCGGTACAATCCGAAGGGTAACCAGTAGCTTCCACTTTTAATTTTAAAAACGTTTCCACGTAACTTTTAAAAATCGTATCTGAACTTTGCTTGAAATGCCAAATTTCATACAATTTTAAAATTTTGTAACCTCGCGCAACGGCCAGCTCCAATTCGGCACTGACCCAAGTTCCAATAAAACTTCTGTCCTGATCATCGTGTTTACATTTTTCTTGGTTTTTTTCGATGGTGCAAGTTCGACACAGGGAAAAAAACAGTTTCTTATTATGTCTGAATGGTAACAGCGGATAATACAGGCAGCGTGGAGCTGAAACTTTACATTTAATCAGACCTCTAAAAGCAGATATGTCCGTGGAATCGTTAAAGCTAGTTAAAATTTCCGGTACTCCGGTAGAAAATTTGGAAGTTTTTAATATGTAAGGGTATAAACTACAAACGTCGTAAAACATGATCTTTTCATCTCCAGATACCTCTTTTAAAAGAGATATGGGCTCACATCTACCTCCGTAGTACGCATCATTAGGCTTTAAGGGAGATTGATATTCGAGAGAATCGACAAAAGCTTCCAGCTCCTTGTTTTCTGCAATTTCTTTTTTAAACTTACATTCCCATTTTTGGATGATTTGGAAACCATTTTTTCTAAAATTGTTTGTCAAAAGTACAGTCTTTTCATAAGCTTCTTCTAATGTCAAATTGGAATAAGGTAGGGTCTTAAAATTTCGATTAGTTTTATAACAATCCGGACATGCGTGAAAAAAACAACCCTCAAATTGAAAAATTGTGTTTGATTGCTCGGAATAACCATCCACGTAATGTCCTAGAATTTTAACTTCCCCGATGTTCTTAGCATGTTTAATGAATTCACCTCGCTGTTTCATTTCCCATTCGAGCCACTTGCATGCCATGTGGGAAAATTTACGGGCTGGGTACAGACCAGAGTCGGGGATTAAGAGAAGCTCGTTTGCATTCAAAAAATTTGCTCTAAAAGTAATGTTGCAGGCAGATGCAAGGGTAAAACATTCTAAAAATGGATCCCTGCCACCACTGACCTGTAAAAAAAGGTCTCTGAAACGTGTACAGGCTGCTGCCAGTAAAAAAACATCGGATTGGCAATAGGATAAAAGTTCCTCTTGCAAGTTGAATTTTTTATCTTTTTGGGTTTCGTACCATTTCAAAAACTCGGTTCTGGCTGGTACTTTCATGGAATCGGGAGCGAAGAATGACTTGTCGGGAAAAACCCCATCGTAAGATTGATGCTCCAACGTGTTAAACAGGTGGGCAAAGTATCCTTTCTTTAATTCGGTCACTCCGAAAGCACGACTGAAATCCCCAAGTGGCATCGAAAGATAATTGTACGAATCTAGAAAACGAATTTCTTCGTGCTCAAAATACAAAATTTTTTCTCCTCTAAGGATCACGTTTGGTTTGCCTTTTCTGTCCAAAATGTATCTGATAATGAAATGGTTATCGAATCCCTGCCCAAAGTGGCTTAGGCAAATCAAGTTTTTAAAACAGTAATTTTTAAAAATAAAGTTACCAAATTCATTAGTTGCATTAAAACCTTTAAACGAATGTAATTTTTTACCGCATTCGGGACAAACGGAGTCTGGCTCGAAATATTTACAAACATCACAACATAACAAACACACAATCAAATTGACTTGGTGCTCGTACAATGGGTGAGAATCACTTGCATCAGATGCGAGCTTGTCTTGGGTGGTTTCTACGTCAAAGTACAGGAAGATTGGTTTTATCACTTCCTTATTCTTATTTAATTTTGGTTTGGGTGGAGGGCATGGTAGAATGAAGCAGCGATGGTCGTGTGAGACTTTTTCCTTACAGTTGTAACACTTTCTCAAACCGCAATCGTGGTTGTCCAATTTCTCGATTGGAAAATCTTTCCAACAATTTAAACATTTGCGATACTTTTGACATGTG
>JAQIXU010002118.1:0-13483 GCA_034701245.1 Strigamia transsilvanica | reverse complement strand
TTGGTTTCATCAATGTTTTTATATTTTACTTACGTGATTTCGTGAAATGCATCGATCACTCCACTAACTTGAAGCCCAGCAATTCCAATTCCATATAGACAAAGTGCCACACACACAACATAAATGGTCCTAGAAAGAGTGCCGACTTGTAAATAAAATCATTGCCAAGAAAAAGTCAAAAATATCGATTACCCATTAATTTCAAGTCCTGGAAATGGTGCCAGCATAATATAAGAAATGGTCATAAGTGCACAGCAGATTAAAATACATGGTTTTACAATTTTCTAAAAAAGAAAAAAAAATTCTCTTATTATTTGAAAAAAAAAATCAACATTTTTTCTCCTTAACTGATTTGTTACACAGCAAACCCCACACGGGTGTAAACACACTGCTAGCAGCATCTTTAACCCCAAAAATAATTCCTACGTGAAACTTGTTCAATTTATACGGTCGAAGAATCTGTTGCTCCAGAGTGATAGATAAAAACCCACTCGCCATTGCTGTGACAACAAACACAGTGAGCGCGATGTAAATAGAAGGAATTTTAAAGACATTCCAAATTGTCAAACTCTCTTGTTTTGATTCAGAATCGTCGCTAAGCACTATAAAAAAACGCTTTCCGGGTTAATATTAAACAATTTATTGATGAAACTCTAAATTTATCTTCACGATTCGGTAAAAAAAAAGACACTAAACAGAGCTGCAACAATTTGGGCAACACCAAACGCCACAAACGGAAGTCGAAATCCCCCTAACTAAGAAAAACAATTTTTACCAGGCTACTATTTAAACCCTAGGCACTAGGCCTGTGAAACATATCACTCTTGCAAAACATTGCAATACATCGCAAGACATCGCAATATTGGACATATCACATTCATATTCACATTGAATAATAATCGCACAAGCCTTCTGGACACTATTCTGTCATTATTACCTCGTACAATGCACCACCAACAGCCGGTCCAATAAGTTGACCAACATTCATCATAAATCGACTCAAAGCCCATAGTTTATAAATCAAAATCAAAATTAACAAACACTTCTTCGGATGATTGGTGACATACTTACAAACACAATGGCCAATGAGTTTGGGAAGTCGTTTGCAAGAAAACTAAACGATGCTGTTATCACACCGGCGTTTCCAATGGCATTTATAACAAGAATTGCGACGGATAATGTTATAAAACTGATTCCAGGTGGCACTTGATCCAAGAATCTACAATTAAAATACACATTTTCTTTTATTGTTACATTTTTTTAACCAATAGTTGTTGTATTACCCGGTTAACAGACAGCAAACTCCATTCACACATGTACCCATTACACGGTTTTCTCATAAATATGATTGTTTTGAATGGAGTTGATTGTTTTCTTACATTTCTTCTGATGATTGGAGTGACGAAAAAGGATGTCAAACAATTGGCACCTAGGACAAAGCCATACGAGGACGCTGAGGCTTTTTTCTTTGCAGCCTGTTGCAAGAAATTGGTATTGTTATTTATTGTTGGAAATTGTTTTTTTGACTCGGTACTTACTAAATGTGGATAAAATGGTACGTAGAGCGAGATGGATAGCGATATTGTTAACGTTACAATGCATTGAACGAATAACGAGTCTTTTTTTTTGTACAAAATCCCGATTTCGATGCAATTTTCTGTTGTTTTCGATTTCGTCCATCTTCACGGCCATATTGAAAAGCGACGTCACTTTAGCGACGGTCACTTTAGCGGACGGTCACTTTAGCGACGGTTACTTTAGCGACGTTCACTTTAGCGGACGGTCACTTTAGCGACTCCAGGCCGTTTTAGCGACTCTGAAAAATAATTTTTTTTTTTTTTCTAAAATAATTTTTTCCAAAAAATTTTTTTTTCCCTTGTTTTTGGTGAAATGCATATTGGTGACCAAATAAAATTCTCCGCTGCGCTACGGGCTGATTTAGGAACATCCCTCAAGTAAGTATGTTGCGACGACGTATGGTCGCTAAAACGTCCGTCGCTAAAGTGAACCGCTAGGAAAATAAGTCGCTAAAGCGTGTGTCGCTAAAGTGACTTTATCTCCTGTTTTCGAGGTTTTCGAGGTTTTTGAGGAATTGAAAAACAGAAGGAAAAAAAACACGTTCAGCAACGTCGTAGCTATATTTTTATGGTACGTAACTACGACGTGACCAGTAGCGTAGCTAGCATGGGTGACACCCGGGGCGGTACTCATGGTGTCACCCCCCCCCCCCTAAAAAAACCCAAAAAAATGCCTCAAAGTGCAAAAAAAGGCAAAAAAATGCAAAACAAAATGCAATTTTTTTTTAATTTTGCACAATTTTGGTGTCACCCCTTGTAATGGTGTCACCCCTCGAAATTTGTATGACGTACGTCGCTAAAATGTACCGGTGGAAAAATAAATCGCTAAAGTGATTATTCCCCGAGTATGTTCTTAAATAGAATTAAGTTTAACTCACCGATACACGAAAATACGTTTTTTTGTTAACTTTAATACAGCACAGCCACTTACCAGAAAATAACAAATAAAGTAAAATACAGCTGTGCTCACCACAAACTAAAAAATTAAATTAAAATACAGCTGCTCACCATAAAATAAAAAATGAAATAAAATTAACAAATGAAATTAGTTAATAATGTTGTACAACATATGTCGCTGGTAGAACTAAAATCACAAGATCGCACATTCGTACTCGAACACACTCAAACTCAAATTTTGTATCAGATTGAAAAAACTGGATTTCTCGAGAAATTTTGAGAAATTCTCGACATTCAGGATTTCCCGAATTGTTGAAAATTTTAAATCTCGAGATTCGGGATGAAAAAATCTCCAAAATTTCTCTAGAATTCCCGTCAGGAAATTCCCGAAACCCAATTCTAAGCATGACAAGTTTTCTTAATAGTTTGTAAATATATTAGCTCAACTTCCTCAGATGTAACCTTATTTCTGTTGGCACTGAAGGTGGAAATAAATGGTTAACAGATGACATTTGGTTCACACATTTGAATATGATAGTCAAGGTTTTTCTTTGTCTTGTATTCTGTGACTAAATAGTTCCAACTTTTAATTATTAATTAATAACTCAGATATAAAGATTAATTCATTTAAATTAAATACTTTAGTCTCATAATTCCGTTTCCCATTAATACAGGTAAACTCAATCGCATCAATATCAACCACGGTAAGTCGGATCACGACAAGTTACTGCAACTAAAAAAATGCAATTTCTAGAAGTGATTTTGCAATAAATTTGATTCATAGTGATGATTGGTGAATAAATATCTGGAAATGTCCATATTTCCTGTTGAGCTAAATATTTTCCACATATTCCATATGGATGTTTTACTGAAATTTGCAAGGAAAACAATACCAGAGATTCTTATCAGTTATTCGTGTATTTTGAATAATTTTCACTCCAAGTATTTCTGTTTTCATTGATGAAATGTTTTTTTCTTTTCTTCACCAATGAGTTTGTTGAGGAAATTCTCCAAGGCTAATACTAATCAAGGCCAGCAATCATAAAGAAATCCAAATGGGTTTCGACTTGTGGGATCAAAGTGGTGTGGTGCTAAACATTCCTGACACCCCTCACCCATACACTTTGTCGGTCTGCTTTCTCCGTTTGATTGCACTTTGAGAGGATACTGAAAATTATTTATATTTAGTGCAAATCCTGCGAACAGTTAGTGCTCACATCTCAAATGGCTTTCAAAGTGACTCAGGTAAGCGTTAAAAATGAGTTATTTTTAAATATATCTCCTAGAAATCAAATTTTCATTTATTTTTCCAATTTTTATCATCATAGTTTGCCATTGCATTAGTTTTAATGGTCACTCAATGCGAGTTCCTCGAGTTACCTGGTTGCAATGAAGTCTGCAATATGTATCCGCCATGTTATGACGCCTGTGTCGACAGATGCGGGTGTTGCACAACAATTTGTCCAGTGTTGGGTAATTATTTATGATCCATTGTAAACAAGAATAAACTAATGGGTTTCAAAACACCACGGCTGACAGTCAGGATAGGGCTGTATCCGGTGTATTGAAAGCGATGAACTTTGAAGAGAGTACCGGTAGAATTTATTTGATTGTTTGTTTTTGTTTTAGGTTTCCGACGAATTTGCGCTCAGTCAGATGGAAATGGTGTGATATCTTTGGTTGGTAGATGCTATTTTGGTTTGATTTGCCATCCAGAAGAGTTAACTTGTTTGCCTGTGCCTCAAATCCCACTTAATTTAGATCAAACTCGTATTAGAAGGAAATGATTGATTGATTATGTTAAGAACAAATATTTAGATTGGGATATGTAAAGGAATGATATAATATTTCTGTATTTTCTTAATTTTTCTGCATAAAAATAAAATCAATTGTTCGAAATGCTTATAGTTTCGATTTGAAATTCCCGCTTTTTTCTGGTTGGTATTACTACCACTAGATGGTACTAAATAAACTGCGCAAGCGTGTAAATAGCTTTGACGATCATGGCGGTCTTCGCGGTGCTCTGCAAACGTGCAACTACAGCAATAAAATCACCATTTATGAGTAATATTATCTATTTAAAAGCTAAATGTTATTGTGATAAAATAATAAAACACGTATCATTGTAGGTGGGATTAAATTTCGTGGCATTTCGTCCCGGAAATATTCAAACGATGTAACTAAAATCGAAGATGGGTAAGAATTTCGAAACAAAAATTAATTTTTTAAATTTTAAACTAAAATAATATTCAAGGGCATCACGCATTACCTTAACAGACGACGGATCGATGGTTGTTGCTTGGCATCCCGAGAAAAAATTTCCATACGAACATTCGAAAGTAAACAAGAAAATAAACAAAAATTGAATTTAATGGTTTTTATAATTCAAATCTTTCGTTTAGCCGATTCCAATATTTGCTCCAGAACTTAACGAGGTATAATTAACACTGAGTTTGATTATTTAGAAGAATATTTAACGGTTGTTTTTGCTTGCAGACCGATTCTGCGCTGAAAATTCAACACCGATTGCTTCACAAGTACCGATTTCGTCCCGACGGACCAAATATGGAAGAATTACAAAAGTTGACGTTCACAACTAAACATCAATGGTATCAAAACAATCGGTGGAAAAAGCTAAAAATAAAGCCTAGAATAGACAGAGATTTTCTTTAAAATGTTGAATTTTAGTTTTGTTTAGTCTGTTTGGTGTTTGTTTGAAACGATTTATTAAAATCAGGCTAAAATGTATTCAATTACATTTATTCTGGGGTTTGTAATGAAAAATGATTATTTCTGGTCGTGCGAGAAATTGGTGATAAATTTCGATAATTTCTAGAAATATTTTAAAATGATTTTTGATGATTCCAGTCATTATTCCATTCAAAATTGACGATCAATTATTCCTAAACATCATCAAACTATGAGCACAGCTTGACCTCGCTCTCGATAAACAAAAAAATTCCAAAACTGTTTTCCGTCTAACTATTACCTAAAGCCTCCATGTTTGTTTTAGTGATCATTTTTCACATATAGACACACACAGAGTGACCTTTGGAGCATTATTTATCAATTACCACCAGATTACACCAACCATTTAATCTGGGATCTTAAAAATTGGATTTCTCATTGAAAATGGTAAGTGAATGCCAACTACTTGGATGTTTTTAAAAAAATGTAAACAAATCATCCATTTGAGTGCTCATTCCTCTTATCTTGTATTGGTAAACAATTAACCTGATTAAATATCAATGACAACATCCCATTATGTTGTTTACATTTGTTTTCACCTTAAATTGCAACGTAGAATCAATTCACGTGGCAATGAATTTCTTAAATGACAACTTTAATCAACTGACCTCACATTCTCTTGACCTTAACCCCCTGAATTATGTTTGGCTTCCTTCGTGCTGGTATTTTTTTTTTTTTATATTAGACCACAAAAAATGCTCAGGCGAAACTATGAGGCCAGTTCGTACAATATAGATTATACTAGCCTGGTAATTTACAGGAAAACCTTGGTAATATAACTGGATTTTAGTGTTGTGGAAGCATTTATGGCGGAGTCAAAGATCTAGATAATATTTATCACAAAAAAAAAAAATTTTTTTTGTGAATTCTAGTTCTGAAGTGACTGAAATATAAATTTGTCTGCAAATATCAACTAACAAAATGTGGATTATTTTAGCAATAATGTGAGCTAAAAAGCCAATACCATTTATATTGGCACTTAAGAGGGTCTTGAAATTGAATTAACTAATCCCAATGATCAGGGTACTGCGGGACCCCTAAACACAAAATTTTTTTGGCCCCCCCGAAAAAAAGTTTAATTTTAAAAAATCTAAAAAATACACTTATTATTATCTCTTTATATATAGTAAATATAAATACATATTCGACAAAGAAAAAAATTACTTACAAAGTTAAAAATATGTGCACCCAACCCTCGCTATATGGCTGCTCTTTATACGGCATTTCACTATAACGGCCTTATGGAAGTGTGGCACTTTTTCGATTTACGGCCCACAATGTTCGTTATACGGCTAAAAAGTCGGGAAAATCTCCTGCGTATGTTCCCCTGATTCGTTGTACGGCTTTTCGCTTTACAGCCAACTTTTCCGGAACGTATCTAGGCTGTAAAGCGAGGATTGGGTGTATTATATTTCCGATTTAAATACATTCATTCACATCAAAAACATCCAAATCATTATAAATTGGTCGATTATATCGTTGAAGCAAAGAGTTCGCAGCTTATCGTGTTCCATACCCAGAATACTTAAGTCGATTAATTTTTCTTGAGTCATAGTCGGATTTTTTTTCCGGGGCTCCTGATGGGTGCGGGCCCTAAGCAACTGCTTATTCTGCTTATACGTAAATCCGGCCCTGCCAATGATCCAGAATACGTGCAGATTTGCAGTCCAAGGATGGTACGTACAAAGGGCAGGGTCATAAACAACGCAAGCTGTGGGATTTCCTCGTTAACGAAGGATAATTTCAAGCTCAGATCCCTGTCACGAAAGAGGTTCAACGGGTTACCGTGTCTTTCCGAACCGGGAGAGACCACACGCGTGCGGCCCGGTCACATTTTCGCATTTCCCCGGTCGAAATCTGTCGATTTTAAATCACAATAGGTGATTTGCCTATCGGAATTAAAAATCTACAGATAAGAAACGAATGAATTAAAATTTAAATACAAAGGAAACGTCTTATTTCAATGACTCAACTTGGAGTAGACTAATTTACCCACAACACATTCACTCGCATCGATTTGATTGGCCAGTGCCAGCATGGAACAACATATACTTATGAACCCACCACTACCTAACTTAAAAACCACATCCGCCTGACCTCGGCCTCAACAACAGAGAAAAAAAAAAGTCACAAAGCGAAACAAATAACGCGTCGAAATGCGCAAACTTTTGCTTCGATTTTTGCAATTAATCGCATCTGGGTGCCTCAATTCGAGTCTCGATTCAGACCGATTGAAAAGTGCACTTAATAGATATGTGGATTTTGATTTATAACCAAATTTAGGTCACCTGGGCACCCGAATTGCCTTCAGGCATGGGAGTCACAGACAACTGTAGCTGGCCCCATTTGCTCACGGATAGTTGTTGTTGATTGTTGTTTCCGCTCAGCGTGTTAACTCCGGTGCAAATATTGGCGAAATATTATTGTTTTTTAAACGGTACGATGATGAGCATTGTGTTTATCCATGTGACCAGCTTCTGGCTCGTTTCAGCCGCTTCAACGTTGGATTTCCTTCCCGTATGATGAATTTTATTGATATTTTTTATCCCCCCATAGGTTTAACATGGGGGAGTTTTGTTTTGGTTGTTTTTGGGGGTTGAAGTGCAGTTTTAGTGCTTTAATTCGATTTTTTAAAAATGTTTTTGTTAAGTTGCGAGGACAGACACTGTACGAGGTATACGCACCGTTACGAGGTGGCCTCGTGCGGCCTCGGGGTCCCGCTTTGGACGTCGAGAGTGGGCCAACCTTACGATTAAACGACAAGGACATTCAGATATTCAGCGGTGCGATGCATTATTTCCGGGTGATTCCCCAGGACTGGCAAGACCGGTTGAGGAAGATGCGAGCAGCTGGATTAAATGCAGTTGAAACGTGAGATTTTTGAAATTGAAATTAAATTTTTTGGAATGTTTAATGAGTGGTTTTAATGGGTAGTTTTGTTGATGCTGTAAGTGGATACAGTGAATTCTTATCAGTTATTGTACTGTGGAACCTTTTGTCTTCTTTGTTTATGGTCTTGTGAAATTCCCTTTAAATTTCCCTTTTACTTTCAAAAATATTGAATTGAATGAAATTTGCTTTTTTGTTTAGGTATGTACCATGGAATTTACATGAAGAATCAAAAGGAATATATAATTTTCAAGGCAGGTTAGATATAAGGTATGTAAATTTTCTTTTTCTTTTCTAAAAGAAAAAAAAAAAAATGAAGAACAAAAAAATAGAAGAAGATAATAAAAACATTGATGTCTAGGGTCAGGTCATGTCACATTCTATTCATTTGGTAAAATTGATTTAGGTTTATGGAGGGATTAGTTGAATTTTGTAAGCGTAAAAACTTGAACGGCGAAAAGCGAAGAGAATAGTCGTGGGATAATTTGGAGGAAAACTTGCATTTGCTTATTGAGGGCACTACAATTATTGAGTCAATGGGAAATATTGACTATAATAACTTGTAGTTGTCCTAAATGAATATATATTTACAGGAAATTCATTAAACAAGCCCAAGAGGAAGATTTGTTTGTTATATTAAGACCCGGGCCTTATATTTGTGCTGAATGGGATTTTGGTGGTCTTCCCAGGTAAAAGAAATTAATTTTCTGCATAAAATTGCATTTATTTATTGGTTATTGCTAGTTGGTTGCTTAGAGAACCTGACATCAGAGTCAGGACATCGGATCCCATATACATGCGCTATGTAGACCGATATTTCCAACATCTCTTACCTATGGTAGTTGATCTACAAGTAAGTAGCCAATTAACCGGCTCCAGGTTCCATATAACTGAAAATCCAAAATTTGCTTTTCTGGAAAAATGGATGGATGTGCTTACATAGCGTTAGTTTTTCAATAAATTGCCCAAAACGCCCAAAATCTGCCTTGTACAAGTAGAATTTAGTTTTCGAGTCAGCAGATCTCTTCCGGAGAACCGGTCTGTTTACATGATCAGTTTTTCAGAAAAGCAAAATTCGGATTTTCACTTATCGGGAAAACTTTGTACGTGTAAACTTGGTAATTGTGCTAATTACTTATCTGCAACATTAGTTCACTTATGGAGGCCCAATTATTGCTGTTCAAATTGAGAATGAATATGGTTCATTTGGACCTAACACCATTCCAAGAGATAAGCAGTACCTAAGATACCTCAAACAGGTATAATTTATCAGGTGGATTATTATTAACAAGTTTATTAACAATTTTTCTTAACCTTTTTTTTAGATAATGGAAAAAGCTGGTATTATTGAACTTTTTTTCACCAGTGATGGAGTGTTGGCTAATGGTGACATTGGATCAGTTGAAGGAGGTAACTGACTTTTTGGCCTAAATTTCATACATTTAAAAAAAAAAACTAAAAGGTGAAATTGGAAATTTTAATTCCATACAGCACTCATGACTGCAAATTTTCAATCATTTCCTTCTGTGGAATTGGACCGATTACGGTTGCTTCAACCCAACAAACCACTGATGGCAATGGAGTTCTGGTCAGGATGGTTTGATCATTGGGGTGAAAACCACAATGTCTATGCAATTGACTGTAAGTGTGAAAATATATGTAGAAAAACCTTCATTGATGAACATGAATTGCAGTTTTCAAAGAATCGCTGACTACGATACTCCAGTACAACGCTTCGGTGAATTTTTACATGTTCCATGGCGGCACTAATTTTGGATTCATGAATGGAGCAAATGTGGACTTGAGTCAACACAAAGTCAGATATCAACCAACTGTTACTAGTTATGGTTAGTTGACCTAAATTGCATATTTTGACCCTAGTCTGCGTTTAGTCACATCGGCAAACATCTTGAATAATAAGAATTCAATTAGTGTTGATCTTTTTATAATTATCAGATTATGATGCACCGCTCACTGAAGCTGGTCATTACACTTACAAATTCGTGCTGATAAGAGATTTTATCCTGCAGACATCGAAAGGTAAATGATTCATCTCTTTGAATCAAACCAATCAAATAATCTCATGTGGTTGTTGAAGTTTTTAGTTTTTGTTATTCTTACAATGCCATAACACTGTTATTAAATGTTAGTATTTTGATTTGGTTGATTTTTAACACCCTGAGCTTTAGCACGTTGAAAAAAATGTTTTTCTTGCAGGCTCATTGATTTTCCATTGTAGGAAAACCATGGGGTGTGCCACTACCGAAACCACCGGCATTGCGACCCATCAAAGCTTACGGTAAACCATAATACACATTATTGTATTACACTCATACCTCGTTATACGGCTTTTCGCCATAACGGCCTTGTGTCATTATTGCTAAATTTCGATTTACGGCCTAACATTTTCGATATACGGTCAAAAAGTCGGGAAATTCCATAACGACTACCGCGGTATTTTTAAAAAATCTTTTTATTTTAATTTGTCCAGGCGCAATCAGAGTTTCCCATTACTTGTCTCTTCATGAAATTCTTGCATCAGTAAGTAAAGCCCAAAACAACAAGATAAAAGATTAGTTTATTCAAATAATATAATTTCTTATTTCAAACAGCAAGAAACATACGTCATATCACAGTCACTGGTTCCTATGGAATATTTAGCGTCCAGTGAATCAGGCCAAGGATATGGGTTTATCGTCTACAGGACTTTGATTGATTTAAATCCAGCGGGTACAAAAATAGAGTTTGCTGCAACTATACGAGATAGGTGTCAGGTGATAGGAAAATTATTTACATGTGGATCTTCCATCTAAAACTTGCATTGCAGGTTTTGATCAATGGGAAAGAAGCGGCTGTAATTTATGTCAATGATGAAGTACCGACCTTATACATGACAGCTGACAAAGTAAATCTGAATAATAACTGCTTTTATTTAGTAGGATTTACACACAAAATAATAAAAGCTATCGCTAAGCGTATATTTGAAATGTTAAAGTGGTCAAATCATTTGTATAAATGTAATCTAATTATTCTTTTTAGGCGGAAAGAGCTATTTTAGAGTTAGTAGTTGAAAATATGGGCAGAGTTAACTTTGGATCACCCGCGGAGTTCAGTTTCGCTAACCAGTCGAAGGGTATTAACGGTCAAATATTGATTAACGGAGAAGTCATTCCTAAATGGGAAATCTATTCTTTAGACTTCAAAGACAACTTTATGAGCAGGTTAGTATTGGAAAGAATGATAATTTTAGTGACTATAGTATGAAAATGTCTGTTACCATAAAGATTACCATTTGCCAACTGGGTTAAATACTCAAATCAGCCCAACTCTGATAGTCCTGGATTGTACAGGGCAACCTTTCATGTTGAGCAGCCTGGTGCTGATACGTTTTTAAATATGAAGGATTGGGTTAAAGGAACAGTATTCATAAATGGATTTAATTTGGGTCGGTATTGGTCAATTGGACCCCAGCAAACGCTTTATCTTCCCGCGCCGCTGTTAAAAAGTGGTGTAAATGAGGTAATATTTTATTGTTTTGAAAAACTCTTGAAACAAACTCGGTATCTTGCAACAACTATCGTAAATGCTCTCATTGAACGTGGGTGGAAATCTAGGTATTGGCAATGCGCTCAACCCTCGCTATACGGCCGCTCTTTATACGGCTTTTCGTCATAACGGCTTTGTGCCATTATGGCTAAATTTTTATTTACGGCCTAATATTTTCAATATACGGCCAAAAATCGGGCAATTCCCACTGATTCGTTATACAGCATTTCGCTTTACAGCCAACTTTTCCGGAATGTCTCTAGGCAGGCCGTAAAGCGAGGGTTGAGTGTAGAATGTTCTATCAGAGCATTTCCGATAATACGGAAAGGCCGGATGACTGCTGCCATTGTGGGTAAGAGGTGCCTTTGGGAAAAGTTGTATTTCAGCGCCCCCATATTGCATAAAAGCGTACTATGGTCCTAGAATGACGCTCTGATAATCAAGCGCCTTTGTGCAGCCTGCCCTTTGTAATGCAGATGCGCAGTACCATCTACAGGCTGCAGTACCAAGTAGGAGAACGACATTTAACATGTCACAAGTTACAGTTACAAGTTGCTTCAGGGCCTGTGGTTTTCAGGTTTCAAGGTGTTTGAGTTTGTTTTAGGTTTTTCAAAGTGGAGGTTTGTTACTTTGGGTAATTTATATTTGTATGTGTATTTTTAAACTAGATTCTTATATTTGAACTACACAAAGAATCTCCTTTTATTCTATCTCAAACAACTGCAGTATTGTCAACTGGTAACCGAGTACGGCGACTTACTATGGAGCATACTCCACAAGAGACGTAACGTCTTCATTAATGTATATTACAATCAATTGACAGAATAGCAATATATTGAGTGATGTTCAGATTTGCCAAGAATATATTTTATCACCAGTTATTTTTTATGCCAATTTTCTTTGTTAATTTCTGTCTTTGTTTTTGTTTTGGGTGTTTAGGTCATGGCAGGTTGTTCCAATGGAAGTTTAGTGAGATGTAAATTGTGAATGATAATTTACAGTACTAGTATATTAATTTATTTAGATGTTTTATGTTGAAATTTGTTTATCTAAAAATTATAGTTTTATCTGCTGATTTTCTTTTTTTCTTCTTCAGTTTAGGCTTTAGCCAATAAAATTGCTGGTGATATATCTTTTTAATAATGTGCTTTACTATATTTTATCTTTGTATAAAATGAAATAGTTATATATTTCCTATCATTCAATCAATGGCTACATCTGTGTATACTAAATAAATAGTTTATTTAATTTGTATTGAAAGTTTTAAGCTGAATGTGAACTGTTGAAGGGAATGACATTTTTATGGTTTATCTCAAAAGCACTTTTCAGCTATATTGAAAATACTTCATGAATCATGATCATAAATTAACGAATACTAATTTAAATTTTGTTTGCATTTCATTAGTGGTTGCAATCTCCTTGCATCGTAGGTATTCCGGATTTAGCTAATTAAAAGTTTCAAATTACCGTATGTTAGTAAAACTTCCAGAAGGACTCTTTGGTCATCTAGAGCAGCGGGTCTCAAACTTTTTTCTCCACGGCACCAGAGGCATAGCTTCAAATTTTGGGCCCCCATGCAAAAATATTATTGGGCCCCTTCTTTGATTTTTAGGGTCCCAAAAATTCCAACAAAATATAAAATAAAATAAACTACATTTTTTTTTCTTTATATTTTTTAAGATTTGAGTCCCAAAAAGGGCTGCGCAGAGGGCCCCAGACTGTAAATACGCCTTTGGTGTCCCAAAAATGGCTGCGAGAAGGGCCCCAGACCATAAATACGCCTTTGTGGCCCCAAAATTACCACACAAAAATTCCCCAAAAATAAT
>JAQIXU010002117.1:0-13483 GCA_034701245.1 Strigamia transsilvanica | reverse complement strand
TTATTGTTAGCGATAACAAAAGTTGTGCTTATTGTTAGCGATAACAAAAGTTGTGCTTATTGTTAGCGATAACAAAAGTTGTGCTTATTGTTAGCGATAACAAAAAGTGCTTATAGTTAGCAATAGTAAGTGCCTATTGTTAGCGATAACAAAAATGCCTATTGTTAGCAATAACAAAAATGCCTATTGTTAGCGATAACAAAAATGCTTATAGTTAGCAATAGTAAGTGCCTATTGTTAGCGATAATAAAAGTGTTTATTGTTAGCGAAAATAAAAGTGTATAAAGTTAACGATAATACAATGCTTATTGTTAGCAATAATAAAAGTGCTTATTAACAATAAAAAGCTACTTTACAGATTGTTAGCAGCAAAAACCTACTTTAACAAAAGTACCCACTTTCCACTTAACAATTAAAAATCCACTTTTTCAAATGCAGTGTACCGCAGTGAAGCCCAAACTAAACGCTATTACAACGCTATCTGGTAGCTGCCTTCCCATTACACAACCACGCTACTCCGTGCTATTCCTTCGTACCATCCGTAAAACCTCAAGAACAACCTCAGCCTTACATTACCACCCAACACCTTCCTCACCGCTAAAACTTAACGAAAACTAGCACACTATTACTTAATCCACAGCACCGCCTTCACACCCACTCCAATGCTATCTCGCTGCCAACATACGTAATTCCACACCAAAATAAGCTGATTAAGTTACACTCCTTTTTTGTTATTTCCGGTTGCCGGCCGGGGTCAAAACCAAGCCAATCGAGTTGAAACTTGGTCAAGTGTGCAGGAAGGGGGTCTAGAGGTTGAAGTTACGAAAGAAAGAAAGACGCTCTCTCTATCTCTCTCTCTTTGTCCAAACTTGTCGGCCGCCATTAGACCTAGAATGATAATAAAGGCAGCGTGCATTGCAGGGAAAATTGCATTTACGTTGAGAGCAATTCGGGGTAAGAGCAGCGGCGGTCGGCTACGGAGGCTCTTGTAAACACAAACACGCGGCGCACAATGAGATTGTTATCGCCATGGTAACGAAATAGGCCTAATCCCAAATTGTTTGGCTGTATCGTAAAAAGGGAAGTCCGTATTTATTACGTTTTTTTTTTTTTTTTTTTTCAACGAAGAAAATGAGACGTTGAAAGGAAAAATGAAAACGATGAAAACTTCTTTTTATTGCGACCATTTTTCGATTTTTATTTTTTGGGAACTTTTCTTTTAGTGATGATTTAGGGGGTCGTGGAGGAGAGGAGGGAACAAAGTGACAGTTGCGACGAGAATTTCATTTCAGCGAGGATTAGCCCGACTGACTACTTGTAAAAACAATAGCAGTTGTAAATCCAGAAAGCTGACGTTTGCGAAGGATCACATCAAATAGCGATTTTCTTCTTCGAATGATGAAGGAATTTAAGTCGACTTTATCGTTTTTTCGGGCAGATAAAATGCAGATTATCGAGTTGACAGATGCAATTGGAGTTTTTTTGGGTTTTTGTTGCATCTGAACGCTAATTAAATGTGTAGTGAATATTTTGTTTACGTTGAGTTAGATTTAAATTTATTAGTTCGGTTAATGTGGTTTTTGCCAATGGTACCTGTACCGGAAACAAATTCGTTAATGCGATGTTTAAAAAAATCGACTGGTTTAGACAAAGAATTCACATTTTAGGCCCATGTAACATCGTTATGCTGTTTATTGGCTTATAAAAATAAAATCATTTTTTGGTCTAAAATGTCGATTTTTGGTCTAAAATGTCGATTTTTGGTCTAAAATGTCGTTTTTTGGTCTACAATGTCGAATTTTGGTCTAAACTGTTGATTTTTGGTCTAAAATGTCGATTATTGGTCTAAAATGTCGATTATTGGTCTAAAATGTCGATTATTGGTCTAAAATGTCAATTTTTGGTCTAAAGTGTCAATTTTTGGCTTATAGAAAGTCGATTTTTGGTCTAAAACGTAGATTTTTGGTCTAAAACGTCGATTTTTGGTCTAAAATACCAATTTTTGGTCTAAAAAATGCCAATTTTTGGTCTAAAATGCCAATTTTTGGTTTCACCGAGTGACATTTTAGTCTCGAGAAGCAGGAAATGCAAGATATCGGTCAAACAGAAAGCCTATTTGTTGGTTTTCTGGATCGCGATGGCGCGGCGAGCGCACGCACCGTCGATTCGCCTAGCAGACGATAATCTTCGGTGTACACTTTTTCGCTACGAATTGATCTTTATTCGGGCGTATGATAATGCGATAAAACATGAGGTTATAAATTTTAAATGTATTTTTTCCGTGTGTTTTAAATTATTTATGCTTGTAAATTAGGTTTCGCTTTTCGACATCAGTCATTGAATGGAATTATCATCCCGTGTACGTTTTGTGCCGCTAATTTTACATTTAAATTCCCTAATTCCCCAAATTTATCAATTTATTTAACATTCTAATCTGATTTTGTAAATAATAATCGGCTAATGTGGAACTCCAAACTTTTGCGCCGCATTGAGTTTTGTTGAGTTAAAGAGGAAGCAGCAGAAGTCTGGTACGAATACGAAACTTGATTTTGTCTAGTTTCAGTAGCCTGGTCATGGGTGAGCAGATTGTTGTGAGACTTTAATTGAGTTGTGTTGTGATTGATGATGTTGCAATGTTTTGTGTTGTATTGTGTAACTTTAATTGTGTTGTGCTGTGAAACTTTAATTGTGTTGTGTTGTGAAACTTTAATTGTGTTGTGTTGCAAAACTTTAATTGTGTTGTGTTGCAAAACTTTAATTGTGTGTTGTGAAACTTTAATTGTGTTGTGTACGTTGATCTGTTGTGATACTTTACTTGTGTTGTGCATGTTGATTTCTTGCGATACCTTGCTTGTGTTGATTGTTGTGAACGTTGATTTGTTGTGAGTTGTGAGATGTTGATTTATTGTGAGTTGTGAGATGTTGATTTATTGTGAGTTGAGATGTTGATTTGTTGTGAGTTGTGAGATGTTGATTTATTGTGAGTTGAGATGTTGATTTGTTGTGACTTGTGACTCACAAGGTGTAAAAATGCATTTTTGGCAATGTTGTGATTTTTAGCAATATTGAGATTTTTAGCGATATTGCAATTTTTGCGATATTTTGCCATATTACAATTTTTGCGATATTGCGATTTTTTGCGATATTGCGATTTTTGCGATATATCGCACGCGATATCCATTTGCGATATGAATTTGCGACATTGAAAATTAAAAATCGCAATGCGATATATCGCAATATCACACAGGCCTACTTGCGAGATGTTGACTTGTCGTGACAATTTACTAGTGTTGTAACTATGTTGTCAGACGTTGACTTGTTGTGAGTTGTGAAATGTTGATTTGTTGTGTCAATTTACTAGTGTTGTAACTGTTGAGAGCCGTTGATTGGTTGTGAGTTGCGAGATGTTGATTTATTGTGACAATTTACTAGTGTTGTAACTATGTTGAGAGACGTTGATTTGTTGTGAGGTGCGAGATGTTGATTTGTTATGAGTTGCGAGACGTTGACTTGTTGTGACGCTTTGTGTTGTCAGCATCATCGCGAGTGGGGAAACCAGAGCAAATTCCTGGGGCCCGGAGGTCCAATAGAAATCCACAGCCCGACTACAATATATTGAAAAAAATTGTTTTGTTTTCTCTATGAAAACCAGCCAGGAACCCAGAAAAAAATCTATTTTATTATATTATTGCCCAAGAAATTCCTCTCTTTAAAAACGAATCCAAATCCAAATTATCCCCCAAGTACCAAAAAACATCGTTACCTAGCGAATTTATCAAAACTAGGTCAAATTTCTCTTTTATTAAAATACTTCACTTACATGGCAAACCGCCAAAAACAAAAAATAATAATAAAAAAAAAAAACCACCCTGAACCACTCCCATAATCCCTCCAGCGAATAACGACACAAAAAAGCACATTTTCATTCACTTTCCTCTCCCGTTTAATCATTTCTATTATTCCTATTCAAACAAAAAGAAAATAGATCGAGCGGCCGGACGAAGTCGGCCATGTTTGCTCCTTCCCGCGCCGCTCGTAAACGCTCGTAAACCTTCGGAATTTACTCGGCGATGAGCTCGGTCGCAATTTATGACCAGATCACTCTCCATAAAGTGCTCTTGTTGAACCAGAGGCAGGAAATAAGCGTCCTTAAAACGACTCGCTCCCACATTCGAAATCAACTGCAACCGTCATCTCATTTCCCGTCGTGCATTGCGCGCCGTCTTTTTCCCTCCAAAAATTCACTCTTTGTGTTAATAGTCGAAATTGAAAATAGTAGAAATTACTTTGCTAAGAAAAGGGAGGAAAAGAAAGAAGGAAAAAAAAAAGCCTCATCACTTTTTAATGGTTAGTTAAATGAAGTCTGTAAAAATCGATTTTACTTTCAGCGATTATTAAAGAAAGTTACGACATACTTTCACCAGATGGCTCCACGCAAGATGCCATTTTGCAGAGTGTATTCAATGTCGAACACGACTGTATTATTCGCCCGAATTACTTAACCGAATATAAATTGATTTATAACGTTTTAATTATTATTTAATTCGTCTAGAATGAATTAATAAATACGATTCGGATTTTTAGAATTTTTATTTTCGAAATTTTTTAAAATTTCAGTCCCGCATTTTGATTTTTTATTATCGTGTTTGTTTTGGGATTAAATTTTCTTTTATTTATTTCTATTTTTTTATTATCTGTGTTGTTGAATAAAAGAAATATAAGACGAAACATGGCAATGTTTATTCATGAAGTCGAGTATAGATTTCCGAGACGACAACGACACAACGGGAGTGCCGTAGGTGGTCGCGAATGTTTAAAAAAAGATTGGAAAAAATGAAACACAAACAGTTACAAGCTGATGTATGGCATTGCCAAATGTCGAAGTAAATTTGCTGCTCAAACAACAAAAAAACACGAAAAGTTGCCGCTACTCGATACCATTAGATTCCCAAATAGTGCTTACTAACTTCGGGGTTTAACTACAAACTGTGTTTACTTATCTTACATACTATTATTTAACTAAACAGTGTGGGACTCCCAATAAGCCTAAAGGACGTATCACCTTCAAAAACCCCTAGACGACACGAAGGCCATGAATAAAAGTCTCCACCCAGAGCATTTAATCGCGTCAAACGAGTTGGACCCGTAGAGGACCAAGAACAGACGACCGCCAAAATCTTTAAGATTTGGGCCACAAAAAAAGCTGTGGGAAGGGCCCCCAGACCCTAAACAATCCATTGGGACCCCAAATTTTATTTTATTTGGACCCCTTTTATGTTTGGGCCTCCCCACACCACAGGGGTCTGTGGGAAGGGCCCCCAGACCCTAAACAAGCCATTGGGACCTCAAAATTTTATTTTATTGGGCCCCTTTTATGTCTGGACCTCCCCGCAACACAGGGGTCTGCGTCTTTGGTCCACTTGTTGGACGCGATGGAATGCTTGTTCGAGTCTTATATCCTTGGCCATCGGGGGTGCAGCACATGCGGTTGTCGCGGGCCCACAAAGCTATACGGGGCCCACGAAGGATGGAAAAAATGTGTTGAGTCCGTCAATACACAACTGCCCAACTTGCACACGGGCCCATTGACTTCTAACTACGCCGCCGATCAGTGGCGGATCTAGACTTATTGGGGCCCTGAGGCTAGGGGGCCCCTCAACACTATTTGTGAGTCGGGGGCCCTGAAGCTTAAGTCTCATTTGCCTTATAGTAGATTCTTGGCCTTTGGTGTCTTGGGGTTTGAAGACGGTGTGTGGTTTGGTTTGTTTTTTCTGCGGTCCTGTAATGAACGTCATCAGCGAAACGTAGACAAAGGAAAATTCAAATTCAAAGGCAACCGAAACCGAAACACACAAAAATAAGTATTTTGGGGTTAAATATAGTTATTTTAAATGTAAATTTAATTTATTTTTATATTTTTAGTGTTTGTAATTCGAGTAAATAGTGGAATGGATGTCGTCAAACATGATTAAAGTATTAAAAATTTTTAATTACATTTTTCGCCACCTGGGATATAATTTGGGGCAAATAAGGATTTTTAATTATATTCTGTAAAGAGTTAATGAGGCGGACTGAAAAGTTAAGCAACACGAAGAATTTTGATGGATAAAAGAAGTGGGAAAAGGGAAAAAAACTGCGTGCAATATCGGAGAAGAACAGAAACAGATGTTGCAATTTTCCTCCACCAGATGTCGCCATATCCCAAGTCTTGCTGCAGTCATTCTGATGGATGTCACAACTGTCCACGTGATTCACACACACACCACAGATGTTCGTTGAGTTTTTTTTTTGTTTTTTTTTTTGGAAAACTTCAAACTTGCAAACGTCGACAATTTTTATTAGGAAGAAAAAGTGTTTGGTGGGGAAAAAATGGAAGAATTCGTTTTGGTTTAATAATTTCTTTATTTCCTTTGTATAAATATAAAAATATCAGAAAGTGGGAGAAAATAAATTGGCAATTTCCCTGCGCTGTTTTGTTCCACCTTTTCGTGACTTCGTCATTTATTTACAATTTCATGAACCTGCAAATGAAACCACGTTTTATTAAAACCTATGGAAATCACATTATACGGAAAGCATACAAAAATCCAGGATTTTTAAGGATTTTTTAGGATTTATTCAAAGATTTTGTTCGATTTTATGAATTTTAGAGATTTCATGGATTTCAGAGATTTCGTGGATTTCGGGGATTTCATGGATTTTGAAGATTTAATGGATTTCAGAGATTTAATAGATTTCTGAGATTTCATGGATTTCAGAGGTTGTACGATTTTGTGGGATTTCCTGGATTTCTAAGATTTCTGGGATTTCATGGATTTCGAAATCTAAAATCTTGGCCTGTATGAGATTTCCAGCAGTGACCACCCTCCGCCTGAAATCTTCAAATCCATAGCAAATTTAGCAAATCCTTTAAATCTTTAGTAAATCTTACAAATCTCTGAAATCTTTAGTAAATCCTTCAAATCTCTGAATCTTTAGTAAATCTTACAAATCTCTGAAATCTTTACTAAACTTTACAAATCTCTAAAATCTTTAGTAAATCTTAGAAATCTCTGAAATCCATGAAATCCATGAAATCCATAAAATCCCCAAAATCATAGAAATCCATAAAGTCGAGCAAAATCTTAAAACAAATTCGCATTAAATCTTAAGAAACCAGCCTGAAATCCTGAGAAATCTGCCTAAAAACCTGAAATCTTAGAACCTTTAAAATTCCAACAAGATTTCAAATCTTTTGCCATTGGCTACCCCCTCGACCATACCCATCCCAAAAAAAACATTTTCCATCTACCCAACAAAAATCCCATTTCACCCACATTTTCCTCAAATCTATCCAAAAATCACCTTTTCCAAAACCCCACCCACAACAAAACATATAAACAAAATGCAATCTCACCTTTTATAAAACCTTAACCGTGATGACCATGATGACCGTGCCCACCAGCCGTGAATCCATAATCGTAATGCTCGTGCCCTGGTCCTTTAACAGCCACATTCACGTGCGAATGACCGGAAGGACTGTGATAACCATAAGAAAACGGCGCAAAATGATATCCATATCCATGCCCGCCGTCATAACCGCCATAACCCCCATGACCTCCGTAACCTCCGTGTCCCCCATGACCTCCGTAGCCGCCATAACCGCCATGTCCATACCCGCCATGATGGCCCGGCGCAGCGAGCACAACGGTCGCACACAGCACAAAGAAAGCGATAATCTGTGAAAAATAAACGAATAAACAGTCGACACATAAGACGAATGTATTTTTTCCACATTTCCACCATCGCACTCACTTTGGTGTACATTTCGAATGACGGTTTCGATTTGTGCAGCTCACGCCAATTGTTTCGCTTTTATACTCGCGCGAGCCACGCTCAGCTGACCTTTGGCTCACGGTCTTACCATTGAGTACCAGGCACGGGTTGGTGTTCCCATTTTCCCAACCCAGCCCACCAGAGGGCGTGAATGGATTCTTTTCGATGACCCCCGTGCCAGGGAGAGCGGGCAAATCGAAACCTAGTTTTTAAAAAGTGGCGGGAAACGGCGGGGAATGGTATGGGGCACCGTGCGGGCTGTAGAGATTGTTTGTTTTTGTCGTTTTGGGTCGGGTGTTTGTTTTTGTTTTTGTTTTTGTTTATTTTTGTTGGTGGATTTTTGTGGTTTCGCTTTTCTCTTTGTTTTTGTGTCACTGTGATAATTCTTTCCGCTTGCTCCATTTTTTTCGGTGAATGTTTTTGTAATAAAGATATTTTGCGGATTATTCTCGTTTGTATACAATGCAATGTGCGACACGGTTAGGTGGAATTGCCCGTAATTACTGTAAATATTCTGGATTTTGTGGGGTTTAATAATGGTGATTAGCAGAGGCAATGAAGGATGAAGCAACCTTGAGCTTAGCGGGATGTATCCGCCATCTATTGACGATAAATGGAAGTTGCGCGAAGATCTCCAACTCGAGTTTTGTTTATTTTTGGAGATTTTGATGTTAATTTTTTGGAACAAAAATGTAAAATCAAATTTTTTAATAAATAAAATAATGAAATTGATGGTGTTTTGTCATTTGTTTGGTATTTCATTACGAATTTTACAATTTTTTCAGTCGAGATTTGAGAAAGAGCAGCCATCCTTGTTATTTTCTGACGTCACAAAATGTCATTTTTCCCATCTGGACTCATTAACGATGAGTTTCAAACCAAAACAAACCAAAATACAATTTAAAATAACACCAGAAAAAAAAAATTATTAATATGTTCATAATTTATTTAAATCCAGTACAAAACAATAACATTTCTCTTTCCGAATATCACAATTTTTCAGTCGTGACTTGAGAACGAGCACCCATTCTATGACATCACAAAATATCATTTTCCCCAATCTTGACTCACTATCCATGACTCTCCACCCAAAACAAAACCAAAAACAAAACAAAACAATCCAAAACAACCCAAAAAAAAACAAAAAACCTTCTTCAAATCTCCACAATCCACTTTCCCCCACCAAAAAAATCAATAACCAACCCACTCGGTCATTGACATCCCCAACCTACAACCTTGATGCCCAACTTTCCCGTTCCGCCACCAGCCGTCTCCACCAACACTGTTCCAAAACTAAACCCCACCGTGCTGTCTTACAGCCCGTGTTTCATTCCCTCAAAACTCAAAACATTGACAATTAAAAACCTTTCCTAGCATTTCGCCCACTCGCGAAAGCATGTCAATGCGAAAGGCAACTCACGCGGGCAGTTGGTACGCAAACTCAGGTAAAGCAAACACAAACCGCCACCTTCGCCCGTCTCGTTTTCGCTCGTTTTCGTTCCGTTTTAGCACCCAATCAGCTGAAACGAAGCATTTCTTTTGTCCAAAAATGTGTTTCGAGGTCATCCACGCCTTTTGAGCTTATAAAACGTTGAGAAATCGATTAATTTGATGTGATTTTTCATTTTTCTTTTCTCTTTTTTGTCTTATTTGTTTTGCAGCACGTGACCTCCAATCGCAGCTCGACTTTTGGTTGTCGTCGGCGGAGAAATGTCACAATCCCGCACGGGCGATCATTGCGCCGTTGGTTTTATTTTCGCTTTATTTTAAATAAAAATTAGATTTGTTTTAATTAACTTTTCTGCTTTTTTTAGGCATGCTGGATACACGTATTGTGGTGCGTGTAGTGCCTACGCGTATAGACAAGTGGATCCAACTAATATGTGAATTTTTTGGATATTTTTTGGATGTTTTTTGTTAATGTAAAAATTTTGTTTTGTTTATTTAGTAAGAATGTATTTATTTTGGGCCCGTCACATCACGTGCGATTGAGTGGTTGCGCGCTCACGGGAGCTGCTAAATACAAGACTCCGTTCTACGATTTAATAACTGATAGAAAAGGTTTTGGGATTGTTGTTATGGGACTGAAAATACATTTTTAAGGCGATAATGATGGATTTTCAGTTGATTTGAATGGATTTTTGGGCTGGGGATGCATTTTTGGTCGATTAGAATGTGTTTTCTGGTAAAAATCAAAGATTTTCAGTCGAAATGATGCATTTTGTGTCAAGAAAAATAGATTTTCAGTGAATCAGAAAGCATTTTCAGGCTAGAAAGATGCATTTATAATCAATAAATGCAATTTTGCTTAATAAAAATGTATTTTTAGGCAAAAATAATGCATTTCCTGTCAATAGAAATGCATTTTCAGGCTGGAAATGCAATTCTAGTTGATAAAAACACAATTTTACTCAATAGCAGTGCATTTCCAGTCAAAAATAATGCATTTCCAGTCAAAAATAATGCATTTCCAGTCAAAAATAATGCATTTCCAGTCAAAAATAATGCATTTCCATTCAATAAAAATGCATTTTGACGCTATAAATGCGATTCTAGTTAATAAAAATGCATTTTCAGGCTCAAAATGCGATTCTAGTTAATAAAAATTCGTTTTTAGGCTAGAAATTCAATTCTAGTTAATGAAAATTCAATTTTAGTTAATAAAAACTCAATTCTAGTTAATAAAAACTCAATTCTAGTTAATAAAAATTCAATTCTAGTTAATAATAATAATGCATTTTTAGGCTAGAAATTCAATTGTAGTTAATAAAAATGCATTTTTAGGCTAGAAATTTAATTCTAGCTAATAAAAATGCAATTTTATTTAATAATAATGCAATTCTAGTTACTAAAAATGCATTTTGAGGCTAGAAATTCAATTCTAGTTACTAAAAACGCATTTTCAGGCTAGAAATTCAATTCTAGTTTCTAAAAAATGCATTTTCAGGCTAGAAATTCAATTCTAGTTAATAAAAATGAATGAAAATAATTTTTGATTGTTAATTCGTTTGGTAATTTGTCAGTTTGCGACGATCTGTACTCGACGGGCGCGTTCGAGTGGATGAGTTTGCAGACGGACGAAGACGAGCATAGTATTGAAATGCATTTACCTTACATTGCCAAAGTGATGGAGAAGTGAGTTAACATTTTGTAGCGTTAATTTGAATTGATTTTGAATTGTTTGCATTTGCAGTCACAAGAACCAATTTACAATAATTCCAGTTTTGGTGGGATCGCTGTCGACCGAAAAGGAGGCCGAGTACGGCAAGATTTTTAGTCCGTACTTGGCGAATCCGGAAAATCTTTTTGTCATTTCTTCGGATTTTTGTCACTGGGGTAGAAATTTTAAAATTTTCGTTTTTGTTGTTTGTTTATTTGTTTGTTTGTTTTGTTTAATAGGTCAACGATTTCGATATACTTACTACGACAAATCGTCGGGTGAAATTTACAAATCGATAGAAAAATTAGATCGAATGGTATTATCATCATCGCGGTGATTGAATATCGAAATATCGAATGAGTGTCGTTTCAGTTTATTCGATTTTTTAAATGGTTTCAACCCGTTTTAACGATTTAAAACCGATTTCTAACCTGTTTTTGACATTTAAACACGATTTTACAGGATTTTAGCCGTTTTTATTTATGATTTTACCCTTTTTATATGACTATAAACGGGTAAAATCGTGTAAAAACGGATTTGAGATGGATAAAAATGATTAAAAATGGGCTTTGGAAAATGTAATAATGGATAAAATCGTGAAAGAACGAGTAAAATCGTTTAAATACTTGTAAAAATTGGTAAAATCGTTTAAATATTTGTAAAATTTGGTAAAATCGTGTAAACATCGTTAAAATAGAGTGAAAGTGTAAAAACATGTAAAGGCAGGTTTAAAAAGCGTAAAAACGGGTTAAAATCAGAAGAAGAAAAAAAATGAAAATATATCGATCTTTTGATATTTCTGTACTTTGATTTGCCATTTTTGTAATTCTCTAAATTGTCTAGTGACGCCTCTGCTTTGGTGCATTTAGTTCTGTTTGGGATATGTCTTCGGTGTAGTGCAGTATTCTAGCCATTTTTTCCCTTCCACTTCGTCTAATTAGATGGTTGATTTTAAGCAACAAAAGTTGATTTTTGCATATTTTCTCGTCTAAAATTGTTGATTTTAAACGATATAAGTCGATTTTTGCACTTTTTGCGTCTAAAACTGTTGATTTTAAGCAATATAAGTCGATTTTTGCATGATATTTGCATTTTTTTGTTCAAAATCGTTGATTTTATGCTGTGAAATCCAACTTTTTAACTTTTTTCATCTAAAATATTTGCTTTTATGCTACAAAACTCAAATTTTCGCACCTTTTTTGGCATAAAAACGTTCATTTTTGATCAAATACTGCCTAAAACACCATTTACGCATCCAAAACAAAACGTTATCCATCCTAAAACATGCCTGAAAACAATTTAAATCGCCTAAATTTCATTTCCCGTTGACATTCTAATTTTTGCACACACAAAGCCATCCCATCATTTATTTTTTTCAAATTTCAGGGTATGGACATGATCGAGCAAATGTCACCAAACGGATTCTCCGACTACTTAAAAAAATACGGCAACACCATATGTGGCCGACATCCCATAGGCGTCCTACTAAACGTAAACAAAATTAAATTAAATGAAATCAAATAAAATTAAACAAAATCGACGGAGGTTCACTTTAGCCACTCGTTTTAGCGACAAAAAAAAAATTATTTTTCACAAATTTTTCGCAAATTTTTTTTTATTTGATTTAGAAATAGTCGAAATTGGTTGAAAAATAGTCGAAATTGGTTAAAAAAATAGTCGAAATTGGTTGAAAAATAGTCGAAATTGGTTTAAAAATAGTCGAAATTGGTTTAAAAATAGTCGAAATTGGTTTAGAAGTAGTCGGCTACGACAAACCGTCGCTAAAATGAGAATCGCTAAAACGAGAGTCGCTAAAGTGCTCATACGTAATGAAATGCAATGCAATGCAATTTCAGGCAATCCAAATGCTGGACAAGACGGGCAATGGGCACCGAATGCGCCTCAAGTTCCTGAAATACGCGCAGTCGAGTCAGTGCAGCTCGATGGCGGATTCTTCAGTGAGCTACGCGGCCGGCGCCTTCACCTTCGAATAACTTTTGTGCCTTTGTAACTAACTAACCAATTGCTCCAAGAATAACATTTCTTTTAATTTTGCAAACTTATTTCCCCATCCCTCTCTCCCTCCCTCCCTCTCTCCGCCATTTTTCTTTACAAGAAACAAAAAAACATGGCGGTTTTGTCATGTTTTTGTTTTTGTTTTTAGTTTTTTATTTGTTTTGTATAAGAGTTTGTTTAGGTGGATTTGTAGCTTCGATGCAATGTGAAACTGGAATGAAATTAGCATAATAATAATTGTTGTGGAAAAGATGTTTTGTGTGCAAAATGTTGGTTTTTGAATCTCGTGTTCATCTCAGGGGCTTGTGAATGATCTTCCATCACGGCCAGTGGTGACTGTGACTGGTTGGTGGGGGCGAGAAGCGAGAGCTTGGGCAATGATAAAACAATTTGATTTGTTGAAAATTGGCTAAATTTTGTTGAAAATTGGCTAAATTTTGTTGAAAATTGGCTAAATTTTGTTGAAAATTGGCTAAATTTTGTTGAAAATTG
>JAQIXU010002116.1:0-13489 GCA_034701245.1 Strigamia transsilvanica | reverse complement strand
AAAAAAAAAAACACCACACGATATTTATTTACAGAAATTTATAAATACATTCTTTAGTCATACCGGTGTTTCGACCCTCCATTAAAATTGACATTTCCGTCCCATCGTGGTCTGGTAAATGTATTGTATTATACGTTAAATGATCTTCGTAAACGTTAACTTTCAGTCTAACATACTTGTTTATCGTGATTTGCTTGTCAATTATTAACAGGTCGTTTTCGCAAATATCTCTCGTCGTTATAAGTCCAATTCCTTCTTCCCATGTAACATTAGGTCTATGTTCCCTGAACATTTTTGTTGTTTTTGTTATTTTATCTTCCTCGGTTATCTCGGAAGGAAGACAAAACGAAGAAATATGTAAATCAATTGCGCTGTTCTTATCTTCAGTTACGTTACTATACAATTCCAGTAGATATTGTTTTCGATCTACTATCAGCTGTTTCATTGATAAAAGATGATTGAATAATATTTCATTGAGAACTTGAATTTTTCGATTATCTACTTTATATAGTTTTTCTAATATGTTTGTAGTGGTTATGGTATGTAACAGCGATTCATGATCATCATTTTTTTCTTTTCTGGTCTTATTAGTATCTTTTATTTCATAATGTAACATTTTTTCTACTCCGAGTATAGAAGATTGTGCTGTTTTAACATAATTAGATAGGCTGGACATTGGAGAAACAAGATTACCTATCATTAGAGCATCCACTTCATATGTTGCTGCCAACGGGGTATGTTTAGGATTAAAATTTTCACACCATAAATAATCGTCAATAGTCGAGTACGTTCCCTTGCGTAACGTTTTCGAGTAATTAGATGGATGACTATTGACATCGTGTAAGTGTTTAAAATAAGCATATAAATATGGATTTAAAGTAAGCACATTCCCTATTGGTTTTTTAATTATAGGCGCATCAGTGGTGGATGAACTAGTGACTGATAGATCATCGTCTAATGGATCAGGGGTTATTAGACGAGCGGTTGATGAACCAGTGGTTTCTTGATCAATGACTACTAGATTAGTGACTATTAGATCAGTGACTATTGGATCGGGTGTGTACTGTAGTTGTGGAATCTTAACGTTTGCATTATACAAATTGGTGTTCAAACTCATTAGTATTTCCAATAAAATTTGTCCAGAGGGGAATATTAAAGTATTAGCCTTAAAAACTATCTGTTTTTGTGGGATCAAATTCTGTACGGGTTTACATGCCTTTAAGAATGGTCCTTCTACAGATTTATCGATAGACATATTGAGCTTCTTCATTAGTGTACAACTTAATAGAGACAAACTTCTAGAATTTGTTTCGAATATTCCGAATTTGGCCCGCATACAATTTTGACAGATTCGTGGAAATACATTGGTTGGCTTTGAGGCGTCTGAATAATGTTTACCGAAATTATTAGTATCGATAGATGCTAAATTATGACTCAGAGCACAATCTAGAGTTAAACAATGCGAATTTTGAGCAAGTTCAGTTACAAACGTGTTCTCGTAAGAAGGTACAAACGATACACCCGCCATATCAAATATTGTTATTTTTTTAATATGGGAATATATTTTTCTTTTTTTTAAAAAAAAAAATAATTCACCATTCAATTTCTATTTGAAAAAGTGTTACAAATTCAAATGTGCTACACTCGTACAGTTATGAGATGTAATCTGTTAATTTCTTTCACAATTTGTAATTTTTAAAAAAATCTTTATACGATCTGGTGGCTGTATATATAACTTTTTGGACACAGCTGGAAAGAAATTATTTTTTCTAAATACTTTGATTAAAATTTTGTTTTGTATAACTAGATTTCCAGGTTTCACATTGTATAAGTAATCAAATTAGTCTGTCTTTTACTTATTTGTAAATTATCTTTAAACCAAATTTGTGATAACATAAATTTAAAATTTGTGATAAATTTTAAAATATTGTATATGAGATTTTAAAATTTTCACACACTGTAGTTAAATAACACCAATGATGATCGTATCAATTGATAATATTTACAAATTTTATCAATTTGGATATAGCTGTACCTTCCAATTTTTAATTTGATTAGGAGTGTTCCAACATTCCTTAATGCCTGATTAATTGCTTCTGCTGGTGACTCTTCATAATGTACATTTAACTTGACTACAATTAAATTCAGTTGAATTTAATACAATTCATGAATTCAATTTAATATAATTCGTGAATTCAATTTAATATAATTCATGAATTCAATTTAATATAATTCATGAATTGAATTTGATTTAAATTTTAAATAATGAGAGCAAATTCCATTTCAAATTTTAAGCTGCGCAAATATGAAAAGTATGAATTTGTCACCAATTTACCAATTTACAGTGTATAAAAAAATCCACAATTATTACATGACAGATAAAAATATAGAAACTTGTATTTTATAATAATTTGCGATTCTCTATAGTTCTAATAATAAAACCAAATACTACAAAAAAAAAAGTTTATTTATGCGTACGAATTCTGCGTGCGTATTACATAACGTAATGTTGTTGGCAGCAAAATGTCATAAAATATCTTTCATTATTCCAACGACATTGCTCGATCACTCTTCATATTTCAATGTACTCGACTAAAAAACAACTTCTGCCTGCATCTGAAGCAAGGTCGACAACATATTTAAACTCTCTTGGATTTGATAACTGCAACCAAACTGTACAAATTATCAAGATGTTTTTTGTCTACTGTACCGCAATCAGTTTCATCTTCTGTGTCAAAAATTATTTCTTTTTCTTCCGTTTCTGTCATCAGGTTGCAATTCTAAACAACAATTAAAAAAATAAAACTTTACATCTACCGTACATGTCATGTCCGCCATGATGTGCAAATCCTAGCTTTAATGTATTTGTGTTGAAATTGTGATTTTGGGATATCTTTGAACTCAAACCTCTATACTTGTAGAAATGGAAGAATGGAAAAATAGAAAGACAGCGTATACAGAAAAACCCAAATGGAGACCAGAGCATGGTACTAAAACAACTATTCTCTTGAAAAATATTCCTAATTACATTCAAAAGCTTAAAACATTTATAAACGATCTTTCAAATCAAACGCTAGTCGAAAAGTTTATAAAGAAGTACCGAATATTTTACCTAACTGAGTGTAATTTTGGAGAAAACACGGGTACAAAGATTGAAAATGAAACAGAAATGGCAGTAAACAGTTCCGAGCCTCTCACAAGAACGTTCCAAAAGACAAGAAACTTAAATAATGCAGTATCCTTTCTGTTTGGAAATTCATTATTAATGAACTGTCGTGATCATAAATTTAACACTAATTTGGCCAAGCAAATTAACGGGTACATTGGAAAAAGTATATTTGATGACCCAGGAATGTACAGAACGTGTGAATCAGTGCCATCCGATAGGCATGATTTCCAATACATTTCACCGCAGGAGATCGAATCCAAAATGGAAGAACTGTTTGCAAAGTTTAGAAATTGCACGCAAACTATAGAGCACGATGTTCTGTGGTATTCACATGCTTCTGAATTTTTTGCTCGATTTTTAGAAATCCACCCCTTCGTTAACGGTAATGGCAGAACGGCTAGATTGCTGCTCTCGTATCTTCTGATCAAATATTCAGCTGTTCCTGTCTCTCTTTTTTCTCCAATGCGCGAGACTGAAAGTAATACTGTTTATGTAGACTGTATCAGGTCAGCATCTTGGGAAGATGAATATAACAATGATTATAGACCATTGAATACACTAATTATCGAAAGTTGTCACAATTCCTTGTTAAAGTGCATTTCTGAATTACCTGTACCTTTCAGATAACCACAGGTTATTATGTGTTATTTACTTACTTGTTAATTCTTTTGACTAAACATCGAAAGCATACTAATTGTATGAGGTTTTTGATAAAATTTTAACGAAGTGTAGGAGAAATTGTGACGAACATATCATAGTCCATTTGTCAGTGGATCTCTAATTGCCCGCGGACCTACAATAATACGCGGGGGAAAATTTTTTTATGCAAATAACGCGCAGACATCTTAATTGCGCGCGGGTGTAAAATCGCGGGTGTAAAATCGGAGGCCCAAAAATTTCAAAATGTGCTCAAAGAAGGATGATAAATGAAACGTTTTACATAAGTTTCAGCAGAAAAAGGAAATTAAATACCGTTACGGTAATTAAGTGAAAATTTTCATTTGTCTCACTTTTCCGTTGCAGATACTGTACATTTTGGAATTTTCATACAATTATTAATTAATTTCTTCTTTTCTTTTTTTTCCCGTGTCGTATCTAACCAATTCATTACTTTGTACTGTATAGATGTTGACAGCGACCTTGATTCCTGTTGGTCACACAGAATTAATTTTCCTCCCATCAGCAATACAGAAAACATTTAAACATACACTGACAATAGCATCAGACGATAAATAACGTTATATCATATTTAAATACATTTAACATATCTTGCTTTTTTTTTAATTGAAATTTAAAATTTAAAATAAAAATAGCAGTATTGAAAAATCCACTGCATCTGCGAAATAGCCCGGAAGAAAAGTCTAAATACAAAACTAAGTGTATATTATTTATACTGTATTTAATTAATAAGGCGCTGTATTTTGTTGACTACCAATTGCTGACAAGTTTCTACATATATATATTCTGTTCATGAGGTTACCGTCGCTCTAATTTTGTTCAGGAATATTGGAGTACCTCTCATCAAACACACGTTTTACAAGTGCACATTTTTCAGTTAAACGATACAATCAAAATACTCTTCGACACCAAGTTTATCGAACTCCATAGTATCTGCTATGTAAGTAGGATCCACTAACAGTACGTGGTGAGATTAACGTCATTCATTCAAATATTAGTTTGAGAAAAAAGAAAATGAATTTATATCAAGATTTACTCTTGAGTGACATGTCTATGAAGAGATGTAATGAACAGAAAATTATTTTTCCAGTGGACTTTGGCGGCAGAATAAGAGAGAGTCTTTCGGAACGTATTGTAAGTACAAATCAAATCTAAAATTTTTAATTAACAAAGAATAACTCGATAAAATCTTTTATTTATTCAGAATAGGATCTTGATGAAATCTGATCTTCATGCTCTATTGCCATATACTGACCCTAATATTATCAGAGGTAAGATTGAACGGGGGAGTGAATGTATTCATTAATCTTTTTATAGATTATTATTTGGGCACTCCCATTCTGATGTCTAATTCCAACAACTTCGACATAACCGGGACTCCCATTCTTATGTCTAATACAACCAACCCAGGCACAACCGAAACTTCCATTCTGATGACTCACACCAACAATTTTAAAACAATAAGAGAAGGTACTAACTTACATGTTGATGGTTAGAGCTTTATAATTTTAATTAAAAAAGTTTCAGAATTTAACAATGAAATCTATATTTGGAATGACAAGATTCCAAGTCAATTAGACATAAAGCCAATATTTTCTAAACAAATTTTCATTGGAGGTCTTCCGATAGATATTACAGAAGGTAACGAGTTATTAGAGTACTGTATGAAAATTTAATTACCTTTTATACCTTAGATACATTAAACAGTACATTCAAACAGTTTAAAATAAACAAAATTTATTGGCCAGGGATAAATAATTGTCGCAAAAGAGGTAAGACATCAAATTGAATTTATTTTATTCTTTTCATTATTATTCATTATGTTGTAGGGTATGCTTTTATTTCATTCAAATCTGAAAAACACGTTAACTCTTTTTTGGAAAATTGTGTTTGCAACGACAAAAACTGGTATTATCAAATCTCAAGCTTACATACATCTAAGATTGTATGTATCAAACAGTCACGACATTTTAAATTGCTAAACAAAAATTTATTACAAAAGGTTCAGATAATTCCATGGATAAAATACAACTGTGTCTATCCTCGATGTACACCTCTGATGATAGATATAAATCAAACAGCTTTCCTATGCGGTCTTCATGGAACATCCACAGCACAAGAAATTTATCAAATTATGAATAAGCTTTTTGGATGTGTTGTTTATGTTGTGATTAATATAAACAGGAATGATTATCCAAATGGTTAGTATGAAAAATAAATAAGTCTTGATTTTTTTTTTCCATTGTGTAATAAATTGTTAGGAACTGGGTTTGTGGGATTCAGTGACCGGCTAACATTTATGAAAGCTATCAACACAATCTCTTTCATAATTAAGACAGATATGTTTGTGAAAAATGTAATTCAAAAATAGAAATACTTGTACGTTAAACTATATTAAATATAATAATTTTTTTTTTTAGATATTGGTGTATCCATATTTGGAAAAATCCTTGTGTTCAATGTGCAATAAAGAAAATGGGTTCTATTTTTGCCGGGATACCCTTTGTTTCAACTATTTTTGTAAATTTTGTTGGAAAAAGCAGCACTCATCCTGGATATTAAGCCATCATAAGCAAATTATGTTTGTTAACAACCATGCATCATGTGATGACTAAGGTACATGAATATACAGTACATGTGAACTATTGTCAGACATTTTTCAATGATTAAGGAAAATTCATTATTTCTATATATTTTATATAAACTCTGAAGTGACTGTTTATAAAAATTTGTATGTTATTCAAATAAATTTATATTGTAAATGTTGAGTTGCGACACCGGCAAGTTGCTACACAGTTGCATATGGTATATCTCCTCATCCTCATCCCTAGTGTTATTTTGTTTTGATAAAGTTAAACATCAATGTTTGTGCTTTCCCACTCAATTGCAGCTCCTAGTAAAAGTAATTTCGTTAATGAACATTTCGAGAAATGTACGTTAGAACCATTCTTGTAAGCGAAATCGTGAAGTGGACAAAACATTGTGCATTTATTGTGTACATAAGGAAACGTCATTTGCATCGTATAGAGTTTAAATTGTTTTGCTTGTTCATGATAAAAAGTCAAATATCTTTTCTTGTTTACAAAGTTACGCAGCATGGTAATTTCTCCAACTCCGACGCTTCCAAAACTCTCAAACACCGAGTCAACAAATTGACCAATTATTTCATCTGCATAACATATTTCTAGTATGGTATCGCCTGTTCTTCTCATTTTAACAAATAGATTTTCAAAGATATTTCTGGAATTTGTCATTAATTCCATTTGGGAATACGTTTTAACATTAGGACGATTGGGTGCTGAGATTCGCAACCCAACACGAGCAAAATCTGCTCCAGAAATATTTTGAGATCGTAATTTACCATACATTGGTTCCTTGGGAACAATAAGTATGTTTGAATCAATTTCCGCAATGCATAATTCAACAAAGTAAATGTATTGACTTTTTTCTTGATTGGTCAGCACCGCATCAATATTTGTGAAATCAAAGGTTGGATTTGCCCAATTGCTTATGTTTTTCCATATGTACACACCAGTAATTAAACATCGCATTGTTAACCTCAGAAAAAATAAGAGAAAGAAATGATTGCTCTGTTGTTTCTTTTTTAAATAAAAAAAATTGATCTCTGTTTTATATAAGAACATGTATTAAATTTAATTAAATAATTTGGTATATTTAAAAAAAAAGTAAATGTTTAATGGAACATACGTTAAATTTAATTAAATAATTTGGTATATTTAAAAAAACTAAATGTCTAATGAAACATGCATTAAATTTAATTAAATAATTTAATATATTTAAAGAAAGTTAAATGTCTAATGTGAAGATTGGATTGTGTTTGAATCCAATTAAAACACATTTTTTTTACGATTTATCAGATGAAGACGTCCACCGTTGCAGCATATGTAATTATAAACAAATTATACGCTTTTTTTTAACAAGTGAAGATGTGTGTACTTTTCGTAACTGTACATGTTATAAAAATCAAAACTTACGTCTTAATTTAAAAAAAATTAAATTTAAGTTAAAATCTCATAGTTTTCCAAGAAAGTTTTTTTATCAAGAACGAAAAAAGATTAATAAAAAAATTAATTTGTGTTTGAGATAAATTTTCAAATACATTAGCAGATATAATAATGATAACAAATTTAATTATATTTAGTATATATAATACATTTCTTTATTATTTACTGATAACATGTATTGATAAAATCTTTTTATGGAATGGGACTTCTGTATCACTTACAAGTCTTAAACAAGTCAACAAACAGGCATACGATTCAATTCCTTTTGTATCAACTTTAATAAGTGAATGGACACGAATCAAACAATTACATTCAATATAATACATCCATATGAAACAGACAGCTGCAAATTCGTATTGTCCTAGTGTTGTTTCAGTTATTAAATTACATCGAATGCGATCTCGAGTACCTGGTTTTACTATTAAAATGAGTAAAACAAAGATATACAAAATTAGAATAAATGTTATAATGAAAAATCTACTGTCGACTGACGAATTATTTCGAAAAGAGTTTGTTGCGGACTTTATTTTAAATCAAACTCGTAGTTCACGTAAATTAATAGACGTTAAGATTACAAATATTGTTTTTAGTAAACATGTTAATTATGGACGAAGTGACGAAACCGTAATGGTAATCACATTTAATCAGATTTATCTCAAAATTAATTATTCTGAAACAAATATCAAACACATGTACCATCACGGGTACATTACAATAAATCGGACATATCTTGTTCCTATTGCAATATGCACCTGCAGTTATCAGACAAAGCAATTCCATTTCTGCGATATGGTATTCCATCATAAAAAAATATAATAAAATTTTGAACACAAAATCTTCTTAATGTTAAACAGTAATATATAAATTAATGGAAATATCTAATTACATTATGAAAATAAACGATCATAAATATACAGGTCACAAAATACATTTTATTTAATAAAAAAATGGGTGTCGATCAAGTACGTATTATTGAATGTACATTGAATAAAGACGAGTTTAATTTTAATAATTCGAAATATGTCCCATTCGTTGAAACTAACGTGTCTAAATCGACAAAAAATGAAAGATGCGATTTATTTCCATATCATTTTATGGGTATTCGTGATCCATTTCATCACATGAGTACCGATAACAGCGATTTTCTGACTTCTTACAATAAAAAGTTACTAGATTCATATTTACCGTCCACATCAGTCGTTTTAAGTCTATACTATGCAACTTATCACGAAATTGTTATTGATGTCGACACAAAAGAAGACCTCGATGAACAATGTCATCAGGACATCGAAGAAACTATAACTTCCTTATTACTTGCATTGTTGAAAAACGTTGAAAGTGTTTCCGTGTATTGTTTGTGCAAGTATGGTGGAAAATCGAAAGGGCGAGGATTACACATTCATGTTACGGGAATTTATTTATCGAGAATCGATAACTTGGTTTTACTACAATATTTACTAAAAAACACAGCCCGGGATGTAAGATGGACTCTCGACATCGCAATCAGAAACTGGCCGTTACCGTTTGCGTCTAAATCTGGTAACATTAGTGATGTTTATTTTCCATATCGTGTGTATTACACTTCATCTAATAATACCGTTCCCATAACAAAGTTTTCGAAAGGCGATTACATAAACACGTTCATTAATGTATTGACAACAGACGTGTCTTCCGTGTGGTCTTTCGATACGAAATATTTCTCCCATGACGGCAATTCGACCATCGACGATTGTTACGAACCGATTTTATATACAAATTTGCCAAAACAGTCGATAGGAAAAGTGTGCAGTGCACTGAGACCGTATGATAAACAAGATGAAGAACTGATTTTTGAATTTCGTCAGACTCATTGCAATTATTGTTTTCAACATAAACCTTTTCTCGATTATCCTTGGAGTAAACATCCACTTCAAGAATCGGAGCAATCAAATGTTATCAAAGATTTCGAGGATCTCATTTTACCCATTAACACGAACATTTTAAGATATTACGGGAATTTAACAGTCAACAATAGCTATAAAATATTGTATGCTTTATTGTCGTATTACGAACTTGATTTAGATAAAGTGAATGAAATCATTTCATACCTGGGAATTCAAGATTTATTAGATATTTTTGATTCGACTAAACTTTATCATATATGTAAAAACAGAGCTGCCATTTCATCGTTACTTGTTGATGTATTTAATTACATCAATCCAAATAAAAGTAAACTTAAAGATAAGTCAAGCAGCTTGAAAGTTTACGACGGTCGCAAATCTTTAAGCGAGATTGTCATTGAATTCATTAATGAAAAGAATGTACCTTTAGAGGAATTAATTCCATACATTACACCAATAGTAATGAATGGTGAAAAATTGCTGTATTACATTAATAGTAGATGGCATTTTTCTAATCCCAGACAATTACAAAATATTTTTCATATATGTACATTGAATTTTGAAATTATCCAAAAGTATCTAGCGCAACAAAAAAAAGGGGAAGATATTATTGACACCAATGATGATTATAATGACACGGGTCAACAGAATAACAAAGAAAAGACACGCACCAAAAAAACATCTAAAAAAGAAGAAATTCAAAATTTTGTCAGCGCGTCAAAATTATTTTGGCAGGATTTCACACCATTAAATTTACATAACTCCATGTTTGCTTTAAATGATCACATAGTTTTCGATTATCAAATTAAAAGGGCAGTAACTGTATTACCCTTATTTCACATTACTAATAAATCAAACCTATCTTATTCTGAAATGAGAAATGTTATCGAATCTACCTACGAACAAAAAGATGTGTATTTTAAAGAACATGTAAGAGCCCGGACTGAATGGTGTAATATTACGCTATTTATTTCAAAAATATGTAAACAAAACGATGATTTTAGCGATTTTTTGATAGATATTCTTTGCGACACAATCATAGGTAAAACAATGAAAATTATTCTATACTTACATGGGGCGTCTGCTAATAATGGAAAAACTACATTTCTGAAAATATTGCATAAACTATTTGGTGAAATGTTGTGTTACCTATCACATAGGACAATGCAAAAAGGGATGGCTGAAACAAACAACGATTTATTGTTAGCCTCCATGTCTAAAGTCATGGTTGTGGATGAGATCTGTTCCAATTCGAAATTAAATACATCGATGATTAAAATGTTAACTGGAAACTCTACTGCGTACGTACGGGGTATTTACGAATCGGGAAATCGTGTTGAATTTAATGGTATGCTATTGTTGGCAGGCAATGGGTTACCAAACATGGAATATACAGAAGCCATAATAAAAAGATTGATTATTTTTCCATTTTCTGCATCTTTTACTACTCACACAAACGAAGTAAACGAAAAAGAACACGTATATAAAGCACTTGAATTCGGCAATACAGAATATCATTTATTAGCGAGAGAATTGTACAGTTTGTGCCACGCAAGAATAATAACTTCTATGCAGAATAATAATTTACGAGAGTTAAAAATACCGTCCAAATTAATAACATTTAAAAACGATATTGTAAACAGCCTAGATGGTATCGACGCTAAACTTATGCAAATGCATTTAACAGAAAGTGATTGTGAGCAACATTTTGTTACATACGACTCGATCAAAGGCATAGTGGGTGATTACAATCAATCAAATAAATTTAAACTGGATGCATTTGAATTTCTAGAGAATCTAAAAAGAAGATTTCCATTTAATGAAGAAAAACAATGCATTTACAAGTTGATTAATGAAAATAACATCGAGTTCTCTAATTGGTAATACAAAGGACATACAAAGGACATACAATGCATTTACAAGTTGATTAATGAAAATAACATCTCTCTAATTGGTAATACAAAGGACATACAAAGGACATACAAAAGAGATCAACGAGATAAGATTAGACATACAAATTCGAATAAAGCTCTGTCATATAGCCAGTCACATTTACAACTTTTCGAAATTACAGCATTTTTAGTTTGGTCATTTTAAAACACATTGTTGTCTCAGTCATATTTGTAATGTTTAGAAATTATGTTTAGAAATTCTCCGGAAATACAGTATTTTTAGTTTCGTCGTTTTTTAATTCATCGAGAGACTCATTCTCAGAGTCTATTATCAGAAAATACTCCAATTTTGGAGTATTTTCTGATCCATGGAGAAACAAGGTGTTTTCACTTGACATTTTGCTTAAATGATCGGTGTCTGTTACTTTGTCGATGCAATGCAGCGACGATTCTGGTTTTATCTCTTTCACCTCAAAATAGTAAGGCATTAGGAATACCGACAGTATAATAAATACGATAAACGAGCAGTGCACAAGAGCCATTAATGTACAAAACGATGAAAGTTTCGTTTTTCTACCAACAGTAAGATCTTTACCTATTACATCTGGTAACACATAGTCGTCCTTTACTGCCGCTGTTTCTGTCTTTGTAACCTTATGTTGCAAATTATTCAAATCATCTTCATGTTTCTGTTGTTCTTTTTCCATATTTGCTGAGGTTAATGTACCAACTGTTGTATATCGAATTTTGAAGTCGTCCTTTACTGCCGCTGTTTCTATCTTCTTCGTGACCTTATGTTGCAAATTATTCAAATCATCTTCATGTTTCTGTTGTTCTTTTTCCATATTTGCTGAGGTTAATATACCAACTGTTGTATATCGAATTTTGAAGTAAGTGTGAGACGGTATGTATCGATCAACCTCTATATATTTCTCCCCTCCTCGTTAATGTTTTTGTCTTGGAATAATTAATTAAAAATAAGATAATTTTGTTTGAATAAAATTTATAAATATTTATTTATTAGTATTTTATGGTTACAACGTAATAAACAGCTACAAATAAATTAGCTGTTTGGATAGATGTTATTCTGATTAAATCAGTTAATGATAGTTTTTTTTTTTTAATCTTTTAGCTAATTGACATGTGTTTATTATTATCATTATTATTATTATTATTATTTTATTTATTTTATTATTATTTTTCTTTATGTTTATTATTTAATTTGCTTGTTAAATCAAGACTGACCTATAACTGTCTCCTCTGGGTGGCTGCACTAACCATTTATTGTGTCGGGTGGAGGGAGTTCAGCGTCATTTTGTTTGGAACATGTATCGAAGTTTTTTTGCCTCTCAGTTTCGCTATACCTATCGGGTGGTGCTCGAGACAATATGGTTTTCTTCATTGGTGCGAGCTTTGCGGATTAGGGATTGCCTATTTATTTATTGGCTGATTAATGGTCGTATTTCTACCCCTGTTTGTTTGGGGGTTGTAGGTTTTAAGATTCCTTTTGTGGGTCGGGGATCTTCTCTTACCTACTCTTGATATTTTCAATTATTCCGAGGGTGAGGTACGGGGTACTCTGCTCTCACTAAGTGAGGACGTGTAATTTTTTTTTTGTTCATAGTCTTGTACTTTCTTTGTTTTGTTTTTTGTGTTGTGTTATAGTTTATCGTAATGATTCTTCTTTATTCATTTTTTTACTGTATTATTTCTGTCAATTTATTCTAGTTTAGTTGTGGTGCCACTCCTTGTAGGCCTCGGCTGTTGAGTGGCACCCACCCTTTGGGGAAATAAATATTATTATTATTATTATTATTATTATTATTATTATTATTATTATTATTA